>BRYC01000628.1:24797-50800 GCA_030267985.1 Parmales sp. scaly parma | reverse complement strand
AAACACCAAGCTTCTCAAAAGAACGGTCAAGAACTTGGGAGTCAACGAAGATAACATCGTCTGCTGTTACGACGGTGGTGAGGCGGTTGAGATTTACGACCAGAGAAATAATAATAAGAATGAGAACGGACAGGGGTTGTTCGATGTGGTGTTCATGGACCACGAAATGCCGCGAATGACGGGCAGTGTGGCGGCAAAAGTGATGAGGGGGAAGGGCTTCAAAGGGAGAATTGTTGGCGTGACCGGAAACGCCGGAACGGCACAGAAACAGAACTTCTTGGCGAGCGGAGCGGACGAAATAATTGTGAAACCGGTCCACAAGGAAGCGATTAAGGTTGTGCTGAATGGGCTGGTGGGGTTGGGGAGTGACGAGAATGTTTAAAACAAATACAAAACTTTTTAATTTGTTTGTGGGATGATTAGTGATACGTTAGGTATCATTTTTTAAAGCGGAACACAATTATAACCAATTTCAACAAGCCCGTCCATGATCAAGTCGACGCTGCTTCCTATGCTCCTGCACAAATCCACCTGCATACTCCTTTCTAAATTGCAATACTCGTTCAACAATTGCCCGTCCAGCACATTCCCGACTTTAACTCCTTTTGTTCCCCCCCGTACAAAGCTCGGCCTGTAAATCCTACTCCCCCTCGCGTTCAGCCCGCCCGTAGTTTCCAGCGCATTTGTCATGACCGTCTGCAACGAAAACAGCCTCCTGTACGTTTTCTCTGCCACTGGGATGATGCTGTTCATCCCCCCGTCAAGCGTTGGCATCACTAACCCAAACTTCTTGGCATCCTCAACCTTCAAATTGATCGGGTTCAGCTTCTGCAATTCCTCGTAGGTCAGATGGCTCGTTGCGCTGGCCCCTGTCAAGCTCGTTTGGCACAGGAAGCTTGAAAAACTCGTCGCCAGACAGCTGCAATTGAAGTCACCCCGGACCACGAGTCGGTTACCCCCCCTCGCCTCCGCGTCGCTCGGCGCGTACTGCATGAAGGTTAGGTTCTCGCGATCGTCGTGAACGACGAAGGCCAAATTGGGTCCCCTCGCAATTACGTTCTGCACGAGCGAAGCGAGATTGTGCGCAATTTTAATGATGCATTAGCAAAACGAATGAAGCGAGCCAATAAATTAAGTGGAATAATGTTAGTTCAGTAGTGGGTGTAGCCATTTCGCGGGTGTTGATTCATTGCGAGTATTCTCGTCTTCCTCAAAGCTCGCTCGCTTCGCTCGCTCACCGCAGCGTAAACGATTTTCGGGTCGTAGTCCTTCCCCAGCAGGGTCAAGGATTTGCCCACATCGCTCCAGACCAAGAAGCTCATCCTGTCGTAAGCGTCCGCGACGAGGATGAAATTCTTGATTATCGTGATGGAAAGAACGTGCATGTTGGCGTGGAAGAAGCCGATCTGCTTCAGCTCGCCAGCCTTCAAGTTCTCAATGACGATTTCGGACCCAGCTGCGATGACGAGGAGGGGGCGGGCGCACGTGGCCACGAGGGTGTCCACGGCGGTGACGGGTCCTTCGTAGTAATCCTTCTCGTACGACTTGTAGAGCCGCTTGGTAGTTCTCGAGGATTTGCCGAAGATGCTCTTCTTGGTTTTATCAAAGTTGTCGAACATGTCCTTCGGGTCTGTTGTTGCCGTTTTCATTTTCATTTTTATCTCCACCTCTGTGTCCATCCCCTCGCCCCCCTCCTCATCCTCGTCCTCGTCCTCCTCCGGCTCTCCCTCCTCCTCCCTCCGCTTCCGCTCCTTCTCCTTCTCTAACTCCCCAATCATGTCTTCCTCGACGAAGCTGAAGAGATTCAAGCGCCCCCTCCCGTTGATCTCCTCCCCCTCCTCCTCCACGAAGCCCGTCCCAACAGCCACGTACAGCTGGCTCTCCCTCTCCCTGTTCAGGATGCTCCCCTCCCTCTTGAGCCGCTGGTGTGCGCCGAGCCGAGCGGGTGCGGGGTGCGGGGTTAGTTTAAGTTAAATTTAAGTTTCAGTAAGTTTTTGCGTGTGTAAGGCGAAGCAATTAGGGCTCACCTCCTCGTCCGTCTCCTCCTCGAACAGCTCCAAAATGCTCAAGCTCTGCCCGTGCTCGTGCTCGTCAAGCTCCAACTTCTGCAGAACCTTCCACTCCCCTTTGTTGCCCCCCCCGCCTTCCTCCCTCCCCGCGTCGCACATCCAAACCTCGTGCCGAACCTTCTCCACGTCGGGCCTCTCGCCAAGGTAGGGGTTCACCTCGAGGTACTCGTCGTAGGCGAGGTCCTTCATCCAGTCGTTGTCGTTGTCGTGGCCTTGGAGGTCGCCGTCGATCTGCCGGAGCACCTTCTTTAGCGACCGGGAGGCTTTCACCTGCGAGCGGATTGCCTCGTCCTCGATCAGGCCGAGTTGCACAGAGGCGAAGTCGAGTTCTGCGTTGTTGTTGTTGTTGTTGTTATTTGGTTTATCTCCATTGCCGTCTTCTCGCGACAAATTAGTGTTCTTCTTCTTGTCGGTGTCGTTGTCGTTGTCGTTGTCGTCGTTAGCTTCCTTCTCCTCGAGGATGACGTCGTTCCTCTCAATCAGGCAGACAAAAATCGGGTGCTCGTTGCTCGAGATCCCAACCCGCTCAACGAACGCGACCTGGAAAGAAACGTTAGATTGGCTCTGTTACGTTAGGGCTTTAGGTTATTATTGGCTCACCTTCAAAACAGTCACCCCAAGCGGCACCTTCTTAACGCTCATCCCCCCCCCAAAACACCCCCCATCCCCCATAAGCACGTCGTCCAGCCCCCCCCAAACCGTCATCCTCTGCCCCCCCCCCGCCCTATGATGCACCGTAGTGAATCCTCCCCCCTTGGCCTCCCCCCCCCCCTCACCACCACCAACAACCTCCGGAACGAAGCTCGTCATCGGCCGAATCCCCCCGGGAGCAAGGTGCCTAAGAAGGTGGGGGAGGAGGACCGCGCATCCCCGCTCGTTGAGGATCCAAAGGGGCCGAGGGCCACAGCAGAACAGTCCGGAGTGGTTGGAGATGTTACGGAACTTCGTTAGCAGAGGCTGGGAGTAGTAGCCTTGGTTGCTGCGCGTAGGAGCTACGCTTGGGGGGTTTGCACTTGTACTCGCACTCGCACTCGCACTCGTCGAGTACACGCCATCGCTGTTGTCCTTATTAAGCCTCGTCATCTTCCTCCCCATCGCCTCCACGTTCTTACTCCCTCTGGTGACCACGTCTGTGTTAACCCTGTTGAAGACGACGTTGCTGTTGCCGTTGCCGTTGCCGTTGCCGTCCTGGGCGGCCGTTGCGGCGGGCTTCGTCCCGGCGTACAGAAGCAGGTCCCCGTGGGGGGTGTAGTACGCGAGATAGAACGACCGGAGAGAGGAGATTGTTGAGGTGGTTGACCCGGCGGTGAAGAACGCGAAGTCGAGGACGCTGACGTTTGAGTTGTCGTCGTCGTCGTTATTGCTGTTGCTGCTGCTGCTGCTGCTGCTGCTGCTGCTGCTGCTATTGTTGTCACCATGGTCATGACTCGCCAGCACCCTCTTCCCATCGCTAACCGCTCCCTTCTCCGTCCTCCACAGCACCCTCCCAACGTCGTTCAGGTCGTCGTTCGGGTCCACGACGAGGATGCGTCCGTCGCACGTAGAAATCCCCACCAACACGCATCCATTCGCCTCCGTCAGGTCCGGAATGTTGAACGACGCTGAGCTCGTGCAGTGGATGACGGAGCTCCCTATCCCTGCCCCTGTCCCTGCCCCTGTCCCTGCTTCTCCGTTCCCATTCCCGTTCCCATTCGTAGTAGTGGGGCTGTGCTCCCCGTTGAAGATCCCTCTAGGCGCTCGGAAAACGTCCGCCGAGTGCACGTTGGAGAGCTCTGTGCAGGTCGAGGAAGACGTGATGACGGATTTTGACTCGCAGATGGAAACGCAAACGCTCGCTACCACTACCGCGGCCCCTCCATTCCAGTACACCACCACGCCAACGCCCCCGCTCAGGACGACTCTCTTGACCCCGACTCTCTTGACCCCGACTCTCTTGACTCCTCTTTTGTCGTTGTCGTTGTCGTTGTCATTATCGTCAATATTATTATTATCATCATGCTCGACGATATTCTCGACGATATTCTCGACGACTCTCTCGCTCCCAGGCCCCTTAATTTCCTCCACCTTGCCCCCCTCGCCCATGTGGCAACTCAGGAATGTCGTCGTCCCCTTCCGCTCGTTAACGAACGCGAGCACCAGCCCCCTTCCTTTGTCGTTATCGTCATCGTCATCGTCATCGTTAACGTGATCGTTATCGTTAACTTGGACTTGGACTTGGCACGTCGCAACCAGTCGCTCCTCCTCGGAATTGACCAGCCTCGTTAGCCTCGCTCCCTCAACCACGCTCGACACCTCCTCGACCTCCGCCCCGTCCCTCATCCAAACGTTACTCCAAACGTTACTCCAAGCGGTACTCCCACTCCCACCCTCCTTTTCCAATTCCTTTTCCTCCTTTTCCTTTTCCTTATCCATTACAATAACAACCACCCCTTTCCCCAGGTCATGCACCCCCCTGACGCCCGTAACGTCCGCCTCCCCGGTAATCTGACTCCCACCCCCTCCCCCAACCTGCCCGAAGACCGCCAGCCCCCCCCCCCTTCCAAGCCCCACTGGGTGGACGAGCTGTCGGGGTTGCAGGAGGTGAGCATAGTCGGCGACGTCATCGTCGTCGCCCTCCTCGGCGGAAGCGGCGACGGGGAGGGTCCCGATTGTTGACGGGCCGAGGGGGGAGAGGGAGGGGAGGGTGTCGAGGTGGCGGACTGTGAGGGTTTTGAAGGAGAGGAGGGTGTGGGTGGGGTGGCTGGGGGTGGGGGGGAGGGCGGTGGAGAATTTAGTTTCGAGAGAAACAGAATCAGAATCAGAATCAGAAACAGAAACAGAGACGGGAAGAGAGGTAGGGGTGGTTGGGGTGGTTGTGATGGTGGTGGACGCGCTTGCATCATACAACGACGCTTCCTCGGAGCGCAACAGCGCCGAGTATTCGTCCAAGTCCAAATCGTCTCCGTAATCGTTGGCGTTGCCATTGTCGTTGCCATTGTCGTTGCCATTGTCGTTGCCATTGTCGCTGTCAGCGTCCCTCTTCCTCTTATTTTTGCTCTTATTTTTGCTCTTCCCTTTCTCCTCCTTCCCTTTCTCCTCCTTCACCTTCCCCTTCACCTTCTCCTTCACCTTCTCCTTCCCCTGCTCCTCCACAACCACAACCCTCCCCTCAACCTCCAGCAGCGTCGAGTCGCTCGTGTCGCTCCCAACGAAGAGGAACCTTTTTCCCCCTGGCCCTGGCGTCGCAAACGTCGCAACCCCCCCCACCTGCCTCCCCCCCCCCACCGTCCCAGCGCTAACTCCCCCAGGACAAGGCACCGGAAGCACCGTCCGGGTCGAGCTCAAACTCATTGCAATTGCAACCCCCGATGCATCGTGGGAATGGGAGGGAGTATCATCACCGGAACCGGAACCGGAACCTGAACCGGAACCTGAGGGAGAATTATCACCATCACCATCACCATCACCAACACTATCACCATCGACATCGGCATCGGCATCGGCACCACTAACATTTCCATTTCCATTTCGCACAACGCTCAAGTTAAGCACGCTGAGGTTCCCCCTCGCGTCCACAACAACCCCCGTCCCATACGGCGTCCCGTCGTCCAAAACCGTAACGCTGCTCCCAACGCTCGTCGTCTTCAGCGGCGGCAGCGGGCTCGGGTTCCGCATCGCGCTCCAGTAGCTCTTCCTTGTGACAAATGACCTTCCGTGTTCATCAAAGCCACCTCCCCCTCCAAGGAGAACGGGGGGGATTGTTGAGTCGGCGTAGCAGTTTAGGGAGAGGCGGGAGAGGATCTGAGCGATCGAGTGGCCTTCGGTGAATTTGCATTTGCCGCTGCTGCTGCCGCTGCCGCTGCTGTTGCTGTTGCTGTTGCAGTAATTATTGCTTCTGCTTCTGCCGGGGGGGCCAACGAGCGTAAAGAAGCTGCCGGAAATTACGATGCAGCACGCAACGATTGCGCTCCCTCCCCCTCCTCCACCTCCACCTCCCCCACCTCCAACAACGACCACCCCCGTCGAATCCGTCGGCAGAACGCTCCCCGTCGTCCACACAGGAATCTGCCCCCCCCCCATCGTCATCCCCCTCGTCATCGTCGAGCTCGAGCTCGAGCTCAAACTCACCGCCGTGAGGCACGCGTACCCCAGCGGGGGCTTCGGAACCGTCGCCTGGAGCCCCCCCGCGCCGAGAACTCCGGAGACGGTTACCCCGTGGTCAGCCTCCTTCTGGGCCTCCTTCTTCCCCCCGTCCTTCTTGGCCTTGTCGTACTTGTCCGTGTAGCCGTTCCCTCCCGCGACGGAGGACTTTGGGTCCTCCGCGCGGGTGGAGGCGAGCCGCTCGGAGTTTATTCGACCGCCAGGGAAGTGGAGGAGGGAGAGGATCGGGTGGGAGACGTAGGGGTGAGGGAGGTAGGTTATAGTGGGGATGGGGCCGAAGCCGGTTGAGAGGCGGGTGGAAGTTGTTGAGAAGGAGGTTTGGTAAGGGATGGAGACTGTTTTGGAATTGGAATTGGAATTGGAATTGTTATCTTCCTCAATATTTTTGTTTTTGTTTTTGTTTTCTTCGCCTTCTTTAACTTTAATTTTGTTTTCTTCTTTTTTTTCGTCGGAGCCAACACCACCACCATCCTCCTTCTTGTCTGAGGAGCTGCTGCCCTTGGGGGCGGCTTTCGGGAGGGTGGGAAGGGTGCCGCCGACGACGCCCAGGGGAACGCGACCGCGGAGCTGGTCCCAGATTCCGCGGAGGTCTGCGAATGCGAGCATAAAAGTGTAAATGGTTGTTATTTTGTTTTAATTATTTTGTTTGTGGTAATGTTTTGTTGTTAGACAAAATGATGGAGAGTGAAGTGAAATGTGCCTGTGCCTGTGCCTGTGCCTGTGCCTGTGCCTGTGCCTGTGCCTTGTCTCACCTGCAACAAAGGGGATTCTCGAGTTGACCACTGTGACAGACACGTCAACCTGTGGCTCCCCGTCAGCCCCAGCCCCAGCCCCAGCCCCAGCCCCGTGGCGCAACACGACGTTGTAGTCCGTCAGTATCACAGCCGTCCCTCCCCCCGTCGCCACCGCGATGGT
Source organism: Parmales sp. scaly parma (assembly GCA_030267985.1). Lineage (NCBI taxonomy): Eukaryota > Bolidophyceae > Parmales > Parmales sp. scaly parma. Next base: position 43,676 of record BRYC01000628.1, on the reverse strand, counting down.
TCCCTTCCTCTGGCTGACCCTGGCCCTGGTTTTGTGTTTGTCTCCGCTATTTCCAGCTCCGCTATTTCCAGCTCCGCTATTTCCAGCTCCGCTATTTCCAGCTCCGCTATTTCCAGCTCCGCTATTTCCACAATTTCCACTATTTCCACTATTTCCACTATTTCCACTGTTCTGTCGGTCTCCAGTAAAACTGTAAATCTCATCGTCGTCGTCGTAGTTATCAACGTAGCAGTCCACGCTCCCCCCCCCCCCCATCGCCCAGGCGTTCCCCGAGGAGGACGCTGCGCCCGACCAGCCGGACGTCACGCCGCGAGACTCGGCCACGTGGAGCGGGGTCAGGTCAATCAGCGAACTCGTCGTTAAAGTGGAGGAGACGTGGGAGTAGCTTAGCACGGAAAGGAGGGGGGAGGCCGTCGCGTAGGTTACCAGGAGGGGAGTTGAGGTGTATTTGGGGCCGGAGAGAGGGGAGGAGGAGGAGGAGGGGGAGGAGGAGGAGGAGGAGGAGGAGGAGTCCTTGGCCACATTTTTGGAAATTGGGAGGGCTCGGATGCTCGCAATTGGGGAGAAAAGGGTGTGGGTGGACCGCAGAACTAGGGAGGTGGAGGAGGAGGAGGAGGAGGTGGTGGCTGTTGCTGTTGCTGCTGAGGCCGAAGCCGAGGCCTCCTCAACCGAGAACACCCGTAGGATGTTTCCTCCACCAGTTATTAAAAGAGGTCTAGAGGAACCAGACGAGATGAAGCATGAAGTGGTGCACGCTGTGGTAGGGATCACAGGCACGACAGCCGCGTGGACTGTGGGATCTAGACTCATACCAAATGTTAGATACCAAAAGGCGAAAATAAACAAAATGAAAAATCCCTAAAAAAAAATATAATTTGATCTCCCTCGCGACTGTAAAAGTCATTCGTCATTCGTCATACGTCATAAACAGACCGATGAAAGCCTCATATCACCAATCGGGGACTTCGCCACCAATACCAGCGGGCCGAAAGACGAAAGTCCTCCTTGTTGGTGCTGTAGAATCCCACCTGGAGCTCCTCCATGGCAAGCTAACCACTCTGAACGGCGGGAAGGCCGGTCCGTTCGACTGCGCTTTCGTATCCGGTCGGGTTTGGTCGTCGTCGGCAGTTTCCTCTCCCTCGCTTGGGCATGGGCTTGGGCTTGGGCTTGGGTCCATTCCCAAGTTCCCCATCCCAGTTTACTTCTCCGACTGTGGAACGGCACCTGAGGACATTTCAGACAGAATCAATGTCCTTGACGGTTTGCTGGCGGCTAAAGCGGCTAAAGAGATGGAGGAAGGAACAGAAGACACAACTACAGCCACAACTACAGTCACAACTACAGCCACAACTACAGCCACAACCACAACTACAACTACAACTACAACCCTGGACAACGAAATGTGCCCTTCTTCCAACCTCTTCTACCTGGGCGTGTCCGGCCTCGGGCTCCTCCACAACTTGGTCGTGTGCTGGAAGTCCGACAACCACAACCACGCCCTCCCACCGGTGGTGGAGAAAGCAACTTCCGACCCTCAATTTATCGGGGTGGACCTCCTCCTGACGAGCGAGTTCCCGCAGAACTTGCTCAGCATTTTTCCTCCCAAGGCGAACGCAGGGAAGATTTTAGCGCAGGTGTTGCACAATGACAAGAACAAGGACAAGGAGAAGGAGAAGGACAATGATGGCAATGACAATGAAAATGGCAATGAAAATGGCAATGAAAATGGCAATGAAAATGACAATGACAATGACAATGAGGTGGTCGAGCTTCAGTCGAGCACGTTCGGGAGCGCGGACACGGCGGAGCTTGCCACCAAGGTTAGGCCCAGGTACCACATCATCGGGGCGGAGGGCCCCACGGGCGTTCATCTCGTTGCGCACCCCTACACGAACAGCAGCACAACTGTGAACAAGAAGTTTCATCCGACTCGGTGAGTGTGAGTCAGTTGCTACTTTCTTACACAAACCAAAACTTACACAACATCCACATCCACATCCACACCTCACACATGCATCATGTACACAGAGTAATCACGCTGTGCAACGTGAACGACTCCACCCCCTCAACAGCGACGATCACCGGTCTCCTCTCCTCCTCCTTCCCCGGCGTGGACAAGAAATCCTCCAAGTTCCTCCACGCGGTTGGCATAGAGTCAATCTCTACACTGGGCAATAGCACAAACACATCGGTTGACGTCCCAAACGCCGTCAGGTGCCCCTACGAGGATGACAGCAGCTTCGCAAGGGTCGGTGGCGGCAACAACAACAACAACAACACCAACGTCGGCCTCAGCGAAACCAGCGCGAGGCGAATAGCCGGCGACGCCCGCGGCGAGCAGTTCCGCTGGGCCGGGCGGGGGGTCGACAACAACGCCGTTGTGGGTAGGAAACGCGGCCGGAACGACAACAACGGCTCCTCCAACTCCAACTCCTCCTCGGCCTACGGCCCTGGAGGAGCGGACTCGGGCAACTTGCCCCCCCCCCCCGTTGATGTGACGTGCAAGACTCTCTTTGTGGGGGGGCTGAACCGCGATCCTGGGGGGGTCGTCAACGTGGAGAGTTTGGGTAGGGCGTTTGTTGTTTACAATCCGATTCGGTTGAGCTTACCGCCCGGGAAAGGGTTCGGTTTCGTGGAGTTTTCGACCCACGAGGAGGCGAATAATTGTCTGGTGAATTGTGGGGGAGGGGTTGAGGTTATGGGGGTTTGGCTGAGTTTGAAGTGGGGGAAGAGTGGTGGGGGTGACAATAGCAACAGCAACAGCAACAACAACAATAACAACAATAACAACAATAACAAGAGAACAAAGGAAAATCCGAAGCCCAGCGTGCTGGAGTCGGACGCGCCAGACAGCGAGTGTCTCTTCTTCTCGTTCAGGAAGGACGTCGAGACGGTTAGCCTCAAGACTTACTGCGAGATTGTTAGGCTGCTGGCGGAGAAGTGCCTAGAGGACGCGATTAACAGCGACGGGACTGACGAGGGGGAGCGAATCACGGCAGTCGACGAGCCAGCGCTAGCGGTCAAGGCAAAGGTGAGCGATCGAAGCGACGCGAAGCGAGCCTCTCTTTTTTTTTTGAAAGTCTCGATCGATTAAGTGCGCGAAATTGCTGCAGACATAATGGCTACATTCACTACTGAACTAACATTATTCCACCCAATTCATTTGGCTCACTTCACTCGTTTCGCTCATCCTTCATTAAAAATGCGCCTCGCACCTTCTTCGCTCGGCGCAGATGGCCGTGAACGACCAGGGCTTCGGCTTCATGGGTTTCGCCAGCCACGCTGCTGCGCAGATGGTGATTGCGGCGCTAACCGATTCGACCGACGGGGGCAACCTGACCCAGAGTGTGCTGGACGACGACGCCAACAAGGACGCCAAGGCGCTAAAGGGGATGGTAATGTTTTGGTCCAAGAACGACTTCAAGGCGCAGGAAAAGTCCGACAACGCGATCCGAGGTGAGCGAGCGAAGCGAGCGAGCCTTGTGACAGATGAGAGCGAGCGACTAATCCACTCTTGCTCTCGTGCTTCGTTGAAAATGCGCCTCGCACCTTCTTCGCTCGGCGCAGGACTCAACTTCAGCCGCGTGCGGTATCCTCCGGACAGCAGATCGTCGTGCTGGTTCTGTCTCGCGTCCCCCACATGCGAGAAGCACCTGCTCGTTAACATCGGAGGTGAGCGAGCGAAGCGAGCAGCAAGCGAAGCGAGCTAGTCATAACTAGTGAACAGACAAGAATCCGAGCCACTACTAACCCCTTCGCACCTTCCTTCGCTCGGCGCAGAGACCTGCTACACGTGCATGCCCAAGGGTCCGCTCGTCAACGACCACTCGCTCATTGTGCCGGTTGGGCACGATGGGGTGGGAGCGCTGGCGGGAAGTTCGAGCGCGGAGGTGAGCAAGGCGAGCGAAGCAAGTTCATCCACTACTAAACTACCATTACGACTAAACTAACATTACGGCGCAGGTCAGCAAAACGAAGGAGAAACTGAGGGAGCACGCCAAGAAGCAGGGCAAGGAGGTGAGTGAGCGAGCGAGCGAGCTTTGAGGAAGACTCGAGCGATGAATCTCGCGAATTGGCTATGTGACTTTGATTTTTATTTTTTTTTCACATTGACGTGGTGCACATGCCCCTAATTTTTGGACCGTTCCTGAACAATCTTTTTGAGCGAAAAGATGCGCGATGCCGAATTAGCTGCTGTGTCCAAATTTGAGTGTCAAAACCTCCATACGTTGGAGTTACGGTCGATTCAGGGATTTGCCTTTTTTTGAGATTTCACCGACAAATGACATCATTCACTACTGAACTAACCCACTCAATTTGTTTTGCTCGCTCGCCTTCCCCCTGCTACATTAAAAATGCGCACAATCTCGCTTCGCTCGCGCAGCTGTTCGTGTTCGAACGAAATATTCAGACAGTAGGAGGCTACCACGCGCACGTGCAGTGCATCCCAATGTCGCCCGAGGCGGCAATTAAGGTCCATAACTTGTTGAAGCAGGCTGGAGAGAGGTGAGCGAGCTAAGCGAGCCTTGAGCCTTGATAAAGACGAGCATACATACTCGCGATGAATCCCGCGAAATGGCAACAGACATTTTGGCTACATCCTAAACTAAAAACTAAAAACTACTGCTATTGGTTTCGCTCGTAACTTGCTTCATTAAAACTGCGCCTCACTCGCTTCGCTCGGCGCAGGCTCAACTTAAATTTGAGGGAAGTTCAAAACGACATCGGGATCAAGGCAATCGTCAGCGAAAGGTGAGCGAGCGAAGCGAGCGAGCGAGCCTTGAAGAAGACGAGAAATAAATACGAGCCACTACCTAAACTAACATTATTCTCATTTTTTTGGCTCGCTCGCATCACCCTGATCAATTAAATTTGCGCATCGCTTCGCTCGGCTCAGCCCGGGTTATTTTTACGTCGAGGTGCCGAGAGGTGGAGGAGACTGCATCAAGTACATTGCTACGTGGGAAGAGGGGGGAAGCATGGGTAAACCGGCCGTGCAGCTGGGGAGGGAACTAGCAGCGTTTGCTCTCGGAAAGCCGGAGAGGCAGCACTGGAAGGCTTGCGTGGAGACAGAGGAGAGGGAGATGGAGGTGACGATGGAGTTCAGGGAGAGTTTCAAAGGGGTAGGGTAAATAAATGCAATTGAAATAAATTTGACTACACCTCGTCCATGCTACCTGTTAAGGCGCTCAATTCCATTTTCCATATCATCTCAGCCAAAAGCCGATTCTTCTCGCCCAACTGGTTTTTCACCTCTTGTTCCTCCTCAAAAGCTATTAAACTCGCCTCCTTCAGAAATGTGAACCTTTTGCTACAACACGAGTCGTCGTCGTAAAATATCGGGTATTTCCTCTCCAGTAAGTACTTTCCTTGAAGGTAGACCTCCTGCGCCGAGCGAAAGTAAGCGAGATTGTGCGCATTTTTAATGAAGGACGAGCGAAACGAGTGAGCGAGTATGCTCGTCTTCCAAAAGGCTCGCTCGCTTCACTCGCTCACCTCAATCTCTTCCCAGTTTCCCACGAGCAGCCCATTGCATAATTGTTCCATGTTATTCTCTTCAGTCTCTGCCTCGGCAATCTGACGATTAAGCTCGTCCATTTGCGTGTTGGCGTCCAACAGCTCCTCCGCAGCCTCCAACAAACGCCGCCTTGCAAACTCGGAATCCTTCTCTTCTTTCTTCTTGTAATCGCCACGTTGGATCATTGTTCCGCTCCTCCACTGAGTCACAAAATTCGCCATGCTGTTGGCAGGCTGCGGCTCGTTCCGCTGAACTTTTCGCTCGCAAAGTGCATGCTGCGACTTGGCTTGGTCGATGTTGTGTCGGGCTTGAGGGAGTTGGCCGGTGAGGGAGGCCAGGGTGGCCTTCGCGTTTTCGAGTTGGGTTTCAACAGCAAGAGAGAAAAGGGAGGAGTGGGAGTTGCCAGTGGAGTCGCTGCCCAAGGAGTTGGAATCAGAGTTGGGGTCGCAATTGTCATCAAAGTCAAAGTCCTGGGAATTAAAAGAAACTATTGAGGGACGTTTGGTTTGAGGATGTGGAGGTCGGTCTGTTTGCGAAAGACTTGATCGGTCACTGAGAAGGCGAAGTTGGTGGTCTTCAAATGCGAGGCTTGGTTTCGAACTCAGAATCTTGATTCGGTTTGTTGAGGTCATGCTCATCTCGGCTATGGCAACTAGTTTGACTTGCACATTTTGACTAAAAATTTCTGTATTTAAATTTCTCCGTTTCAACACTTTCACATCTTCAGCACTTCAGTGCTTCAAATTAATTCTTTTAATGTATCAACTATGAACCACAGCTGGCCCACTTGGTTCGCCGAGTTACGGACCCGAATAATCTCTTTGGCAAACACAAAAGGAGACAATCATCACACCCCGATTTTGGTCGGCCTCGCCGGACCTCCTGGGTCCGGGAAAACAACAACCGCTTCTCAGCTACAGGCCTCCCTCGTGTCGACAGATACTTTCTCGACCGTTCTTGTTGTTAGCCTTGATGGATTCCACATGCCTTTGGCAAAGTTGCGAGAAATTGACATGCTGAACCATTTTACACAAACAGATGTATCAAGCCTTGAATATAGGCGTGGCTGCATCGAAAGTTTTGAAGATCCAAGTCAGCCTAACGGTCTGATCGATAGATTGCGTTTGCTGTTGCTCGGACAGAATTCTGTCTCTTTCCCAGGATTCGATCATGAAATAGGCGACCCGGACCCAAATTGCGTGACATTTTCACCATCAAACAACAGCAACAACAGCAACAATAGCAACAGCAACGATAACAATAAGCCCGACCTCGTCATCCTCGAAGGACTTTATCTCCTCGATCCATCACCATCGTATGCTCCCATGAAGGAATTTCTGGCTCTTTCGATCTTCATCTCAACACCCATCGAAGAGTGTATAGCGAGAGTGAAGAAGCGCAACCTCTGCCTCCCAAACTTTACGCCTAGTGAGATTTTAGAGCGCTGCGAGCGTGTTGATAGAGTCAATGCGGATCGAGCATTACAGGGTAAACATCGAGCCGACGTTCTTGTTGGTGTTGGTGGAGGGTTTGTTGTTGACGGCGACGACGGCGACGGCGAAAATTAAAACAATTCTATACTTATTTAACACCAAAGTAAATTTAGTTGAAGAGCTAATTTTAAAAGAATTGATTTTGATCTCCTAAGCAATCTTGGCGAACGCGCCCTTGGCCAAAACGGCCATCACATTCTGCCCTCCCGCTAGCTTCCAACTCGAGATCTCAATGGCCGCACTTCCGTCCGCCCTCAACTCTCTCACAACTCCCACCCCGAACATGCTTTTCACCTCATCCCCCACCCTCGCCCATGCGCTCCCCGCAGCCTTGGCAGTAACGGCCGCATCCGCCTCCTCGACCTGGTTCGACAGGTCAGAACTCCAGCCAAGCCCGTCGAGGATGCCGTAAACCACCCGCTCAAGGTTCAGAGTGTAGAAATGCACGCAAGGAGCGCCCACCTCGATGAGGTGTTTGCACAGCTCAACTCCAAAGGAAACACCAAATTTTTTTATTGCTTCCTCGTCGTCCTTAATCTGCTCCAAAGCGAGAGCGAGCTGATCCGGGACCCTTGTCTTGCAGAACCCGGTCATTCTCTTGAACCCACCGTAGTTGTTGATGCACATGATTCCTGGCACAATTTTGCAAAATATGCCGCATGCCTTGCAGTCGTTCACAAACTGTGCGTACACTCTTGAGTCGAAGAACATCTGGGTGATGATGAAGTCAGCTCCAGCGTCTACCTTCTCCTTCAAGTACGCCATCTCCTTCTTGTAGTCGGCATCGCGACACACCGAGTACGTCTTCTTCCCGCTGCCATCCTCAATGTAGCTCAATCGGAGCTTCTCGGCCTCGCTGAGCTTTCCAATGTCTTCCTCGGAAACTTCCGAGATGGCCAGCGGGTGTCCTTCAGGATACCCGGCCACCGAAACTCCGAATTCTTCGCAGTATTCAGCACGAATGTACTTTACTAGGTCCAGGGCACAGTTGAAGCCACCCTCCGAAGCTTTCCACTCGTCTTCACCAGCAGGGGGGTCGCCTCGCAGCGCAACGATGTTGCGAATGCCCTTGGCCTTGGCTTTCTCAAGGGCCTCGTGGACCAGGGTAGGATTCATGTTAGTGCAGGTCAAGTGCATGTTTGCAGTGCACCCTGCTTCACGAACGAAATCAACCAGCTCCATCGTGAGCTCTGAGGTTGAGCCACCAGCTCCCCACGTCACATCCGCAAAGACGGGCTTAGTTGCTGCCTTCATGCGTACAATTCGAGCCTTAAGATTGGCAACTCCATCGGCTGTTCGTGGAGGAAAGAACTCCAATGATGTAAATGCCGTGGGATGATCCTTCATCAAGTCGCAGATCTTTCGATCTGTTTTTTGGTCTAATTGAACCATATACACGTTTCCTACACGTATTTGAGGTGAGGTGAGGTGAGGGGAGGTTTTATATTTTGGATTTCATTGATTCATAAATGTCATTTTGAAAATTGCCGATTAAATTCGTTGCTCAAACGCTAAGCTTAATTCAGTCTCTCCACCCGAGTAGAAATTGATACCGTTGCCCTACATATAAAGTTTTTCTGCCCCTTCATTCCAATTTCGACTTTAGATTTTGAATCGGCCCTAAACTCCACAGCTCCCCCATGTCCGACAATGCGTTCCCCCTTGACTTCTTCAAGCCTACAATGGACGCTGCTCTCACCCAGACCCACCTAAAAAACAAATCACTCGCCCACTTCTTCTTTTCCACATCACTTCCAAAAATAGAATCTGCTTCGCTCCTCCTCTTCCTATACAATGTTTTCTTTCTCCTGCAGGCGAAAAAGATAGAGAACAAAACAACCACCTCCACTTTCACCTCCCCAACCCTCACTCAGCTCCTCATCACCGCCTCCATAACGATAATTCTTCTCTCCCAGCTCAGCACTAGCAGAAATAAATCCTCCCTCCTATCAACCGTAATCTCCCTAATTTACCTCTCGTTCTCTCTGCGACTCCTCTCCCCAATAATACGAACGCTAACTATAGCGTATTCCGAAGACACCGTTTTCGACCTCACAAATTCCCTTCTCACGCTTTCGTTCCTTACATCCACGCATCCCATATCAACTGTGCTAAGCAGGAACGCTGCGCTCGCAGCAACGACAATTCTGACAAGTAGATTTAGCAACGACGAGACCTCGGTGGATTCCGGTTCCGACCACAATCACACAGCGTTCGTGTATACGCTGCTAGCGCTTGCGCTCGTTGGGTTCTATGCTGACCTCCGCCTCCTGTGCACCAAGAACGATAGATTGAAGAATATTGTAATTGTTGCGGTGATTGTGATATTGACAGGTGAGCGAGCGATAAGAAGAGTGTGAAACGACGACGACGACGACGACGACGACGACTAATCCACCTCTAATCAACTCGTTGCAGCCTCGACGATGGAAAACGATGCTCGTTTGCGTCTATATTGTTTTGGTTTGACGACGTTAGGAATCGTTGTGCCAGTGTGGCTTTTGTATTGGCAGCAGCACAAGAGGGTCATGGTTGGAGGTTGGGAGATTGTGCATTACGCACAACTTCAAACCCCTGTAGATTTAGACTCGACTAACGCGATCTAATTAATTTAGTACTTTTAATACATCACGAAATCCCTCACTTGAAACTCGTTCACGCAGTCCACCCCCCCGAACACCTTATCTATGTACTCAGTCTCAACGAAACGAAACACGCCCCCCTTCTCCAGCGCAAAGTGTGGATTGGCCGTCACCGTTTCCCACACTCCCCAGAAGCCTCCCCCTCCCGTCCCTCCACTTAAACCGTTGTTGCAGAATCCCATGTGACTCACGTGGCCAAGCCCTCTGTTAGTAACGCCTCGGTTCAGGTAATGCTTCCCAAAACTGTAACTGCGCTCGCCGAATTGCGTGTCAGCAATTCCCTCATAATCGAACGGCCCCAAGTTATCGACTCCTTTTCCCCATAGCAAATTCTTCCCGCATCCCCCATTACAGACCAGTTGAAAATTGTAAGAGTCCTTCAACGTTCCTGACGCGTAGAAGTAGAACGCCGAAAACTCAACTCCGTTCTTCTTCAGCTCGTGATTCTTGCTGAACTCTGACAATTCTTCGGCCGACTCGAACTTTTCATCCGTTTCGTCGGCGACCTCCAAATATTCCACGCCAGTTCTGCGAATAACCTGGATAGTTTTAATTTGCGGAAGTTTTTTGGCTTGTTCGTCGTTGTTTGCACAGCTGATTACCGCCCTCTTCTCCCTCTCGGAGACGTCCAAAATTCCAAGCCTCGGAAGAAGCAGATTAGCCAGCGCACGGCTACCGTGCTTGTTGCCGAGACTGCGCCGAGCGAGCCAAACGAATTGGGTGGGTGGGTGGGTGGGTGGGTGGGTGGGTTGGTTAGTGGTGGATGGTGCCATTTTTTCTGCAGCAATTTTCGCGCTCGCTCACCTCTGACACCTGATTGACCTTATCCGCTCCGCATTCTGAATTCTCGCGATGCTCGTCAGTCCGTTCATTCCCCCGTGCATGCTCACTGTTGCGCTGGGACTGCTCAGCAATCCTGTCAGCGTCTTCAACGCGTTTGCCGAAAGGCAAAGTTTGCGCAATTGCTCGTCTGGCCTTCCAAGAAAATTAGCAAGGTTGTTGGCCGCAAGCTCTTTCACAGCACCACTCTCGTTGCTAAGCAACGCGCACAAGATCGTTGGGGTGCCGAGGGATTGGAGCATGTCGTTAGTGAGACGATCCGCAAAATTTCCGGAAATGTAAATCATCGCCTGCAAGGCGCGCATGATTTGCAACCTTTGGTCCTTGCTGCAAGTGTTGATCTGGCTCATTAACAGTGCACCTGATTTTTTCAACGACACGGGCATGTGATAGTCGAGGATCTTGTCCTTCTTGCTAAACACACTCGGCTCAATTTCGTTGCTTCGTCTTCGACTCCTCTCACTTTTCAGCAGTGAGAACGCCGAGATGATGGTATTTACTGCCTTCAAGTGATTGATGCTAGTGATTCGCTTCACGTTATAAATATCCTCACTCGCGTCTATATTCACCTTGTTTGTGTTCACCATTCGATTCTTCTCCTCGTTCGTCAGCAATTTGGTTTTCGTGTCCTTATCCTTCTCCTTTTCCTTCTCCTCATCGCTATCGTCGCGTGAATCCAAATTCCAATTTTTACTGCCCCCCTCCCACTCGGCCAAGGCGCAGGATTGATAGTACGAGCCCCACAAATCTTCCCGCGCGTTCATAACGAACTCGGTGCTATCTTTCGACGCGATTGAGTACGATATCCACTCTTTGTAAGTCACGTAGGTTAGGACTAGCACAAAGACGTCCAGACCAAGAACTATTTCAGGAGGTTCAATTGTCTTTGGAGTTTCGTTGTCGCAATCGCCAAGTTTTTTACTTTGTATATTCCTTTTTCTCCCACCTTTCTTGCTCTCTTCTATCAAATCGCCGAAGTTCGAGAGGGAGGCTCCAAGGGCTTTCAGCGACGAGGTGGTGACTGAGTGCTGACGAGTTGTTTCTTGAGAAGCAGCCTTGGAGTCGAGGAACCACTTGGGAAGTAGGGAGGCTCGACGGACGGCCTTCTGGCTCTCAGTCTCTTCTGCTGGGGCTGGGGGAGGTGCAGGGAGAGGAAGTGAATCTTGAATCGAAAGATCGTCCATGAGGGGTGGGATTGTTTTGTTTTTCATGGTGGTGAGTCAGTCCTGCTCTTAAAATTGTGTTGTTATAAGAATGTTCTATAGCATAAGTCTTTTAAGAAATGAAAAAAATATAAAAAAAGAATTTGTTTGAGATGTTGAAATGTGCACTTATATTGCACTTTTGCCATTTAAAACTCAAGCCACATCTAATGGCTCACACAACATTTACAGCAACCGATGGGAAAGTCTTCACAGACCGACAGAAGTACAGACTTCATGAGTTCGAGACTCAATACACGTTTCGCAACAAAATGTCTGGCACACATACCAAACCCCCCAACACGATAAATGGGCAAGCCTTCGATATCTCTGACTGCTCGGGGTGTAACCTCCAGGTGTTGGACCACACTGACATGTGCCAAATCGACAATGTGAAGGATTCCAAGATTTTCATTGCAGCTGCGAACGACAGTGTCTTTGTAAGGGATTGTTCCGACTGCGTAATCACGATTGCCTGCAAGCAATTGCGAACGAGGGACTGCCACAACTGTACCTTCTACTTGTACGCCAAGACGGAGCCCATAATCGAGACGAGCAGCGGCATGCAGTTTGCTCCATTCAACGGAGCGTTTAAGGGCCATGAGAGGAGTATGCTTGACGCTGGCCTGATTCCCACCCACAATTTGTGGTTTGCGGTGTACGACTTCAACGACGACGCCAAGACGGGCAACAACTGGAAGATCATGGACGAGGAGAAGGAGGAAAAGTACTACAACCCCCTCAACGACGGCGAGGCTAACTGCTGCCCGCGCGTGGCGGTTGGAAGCATCGCTCTCCCCTCCCAGCAGGGCGACGACTACAAGGGTCCGAGTGGCGCTAGCGACAATGTTGTTGGCCCAACGCAGCCCCCACCAAGTAACAGTGGCATGAAATCCTTCGACATTAAAACTGGCCTTCACGCGGCGGCTGTCGCCACGGGCGATTTATTCGTCGCCCAGGAGACTGCCCCTGGGGCTGGGGCCGATTCGGCAACAAAGCCAAAGCCAAAACCAGCAAAGACGAGCGTTGGCTGGAACCCCGACGCGAGCTCGGATTCGAATTCAAATTCGATTTCGAAATCGCCAAGCACCAACGGAAGCTCAATCGGCTGGAACGCAAACGCTTTTGCTGCCGAGCCAAGCGACAGCGAGGAGGCCGTTGCCACGTCGTACGTGCCGACGAAGGACGTCCAGGAGGACAACAAGGCGAAACAGAGGGAGAGGTACGAAAAGGTTCTTAAATTCATGGAGGCGGAAGGCGTTTCAATAGACGGCTTCGTCGGATTTCTCGTTGAAAGGGAGGAGGAGGCGAGTGGGGAAGTTGAGGCGGTTGTGGCTACGGGGGAGCAGGCGATTGATTTCTCAATTCCTCCACCTTCGACTGTCCCGAAAAAAACAACAGCGAACCCGAAAATATCTAGCGGAGTATCGTGGACGGGCTAATTTTAAAGACTGAGACTAAAGATAAAAACTTATTACGACTATGATTCTGATGATGATTCTATTTGCTTCTTGTGCCGGAACGTCAAGCTGACTCTACCTCTAGTGCTGCTGCTGCTGCTGCTGCTGCTGTTGCTGTTGCCGGGGACAACCGAATGAAGCATATTTACGTAATACTCGCCTTCAAAAATCACAACTGTCCGGTGCTTCAAGTCGAAAGCTGTGACGAGCTCCTGATCATTTTTTTCAATGTCCACCGTTTCCCGACGCCGCCAGAACTGCATCACCGCTCCATCCCCGCCCAGACTGATCGTGGTTGTCTTTGGGGTGTAGGCTGGGCCATCGGTGTGAGGGAGAATTCCCTTCGAGTGAGGGTCGGGGGGGTAGATGTTTACGAGGACGTGGTTTATGCTCTGGTCAGTGAGAAGGAGGGAGAGAGGTTGCAGGAGGAGGGTGCAAAGGGGGGAGGAAGAGGTCAAAGTTTCTTCTAGGACTAGCCGGCGAGAGTGAGGGAGATAATTGAAGGAAAGGGAATGTTGTGATGGTGATGTGCATGGTGAAGTGAAATTGAAATACTTTCGCAGGTCGGAAGAGTGTTGTGATTGTGCTTGTGATTGTGATTGCGCATATGCACTCGCTTCCTCCCAAAAGAACGCATGCATGGCTGCAGCAAATTTCGACGGCAGGAAGTTTGGGATTATTGAGAGTTCCTCTGCTTGGGTTGCTGTTGCTGTTGCTGCTGCTGCTGCTGTTGCTGTTGCTGTTGCTGCTGCTGCTGCTGCTGCTGCTGCTGCTGCTGCTGCTGAGGGGATTTCAAGTGATTCTAACGCTGAGATACACGCAGTTGAAAAGTTGGGAGGGGTGTTTGCAGGTGGAAGTTGAATTGTAGTGGTATTTATCGTGATTTTTGCCTTGCTTTTTGTCCTTTCGTAGATTCGCAGAGCTGCGAAATCGATGATAGGCATGAAGTGGTATATTGAGGGTGTCCACGGAATTTGCTAAATGCATCTCGTCAAATGGAGCATCAAGAACGTTATATATAGCAAATCAAAAAAAATCAAAAATAAATCCAATCTTTGGTTATAGCACATAGGGCGTGGAGGCTTAAAAAAGAATTGGTTACCCAAGGTCATACTATAATGGCCAATCGACAATCCAATGACGGCTATCCGACATCACGTCAACGAGGAAACCAAAATCAGAACAAACGGATTCAATTTCAGGCCCCTCACACAAATAACCACAACCATAACCGAAACCAGAATCAGATAGGTTTACCACGTCACTCTTCTTCTTCTCCATTCACTGAGTCCTTCGACCAGTTCGAAAACCACCGTCGCCTTCGTAACCGTAACCAAAACGAGAGGTTCTACATCGACCACAAGGACTATGACGACAGTGTGAGTGTGGATACGTCTAAAAGCGGTTCCGGCCTCTTCAATCCGTTTGCAATTTGCAGACCGAAGGCTGATGTCGACACCTGCTGGCAGGGCTGGGGGGATGAAGTAAAAAAAGGCAGCAAACTCAACAACAAAGGAGTTCTCAACATGTTGCTCAACCGGGTCGACAACGACTTGATGTTCAGGAAGAAGAACTGGAGGTTTTTGGATGCGATCATTGAGGTGATCAAGGTGAGTGTGAGCCAACACACTCACAAATATCATGCACACTAACAAAACACAAATATTGCAGAAATGCCAAGTGTTGCAAGATTACACTGAGGCCATGAAGGGCTACCTCGCAGTTGAGAAGAAGGAGTTCATGCGATTGAAGAAGGAAGGGGCCCCGCTCGGCGGGCTGCCAATCAGCAGCTTGGAAAAAATTTCCCCAATCGTTGTCAGACCACGAGAGTTTCACGAGGGAATTTCCCTGCCCTATTTGCCGGAAGACTATCAGTTCACCTTTTACGACTGCCTGAAGCTGCTTGGGGGTGGGAGTAGCGAAAGCGACAAAATATCTAGCTCAATGCGTTTTTGCTCGATCACACCCAAGAAGGCAGATAAAGAGGCGATGCTCCCCGAATCGCTGCAGGAGAAGTTAAACCAGAGCCACGAGGTGAGCGAGCGAAGCTAGCGAGCCTTTTGAAAAATTCGAGCGATACATCCACTACTAAGCTAACCTACTCAACTATTTTTGCTCGCTCGCTATGCGCTGTCTCGTGCTTCGTTAAAATGGCGCCTCGCTTCGCTCGGCGCAGGACTGGGAGGCCATTGTTAACACGAGGGATGAGTTGGAGTTCACCATTACGGACCTGAGGAGAAGGGAGGAGGCATTTTTGAGGAGTCAGATGGGGGGGGAGAAGTCGCAGATGAAGGCGAATGCGATGGCGAAAGCGAATGAGTCTAAAAGGAAGCAGGCTGAGGCGAGGGCGGCTGAGGCTGAGGCGAGGGTGGCTGAGGCGAGGGTGGCTGAGGCGAGGGTGGTTGAGGCGAGGGGGAGGGGGAGGGGATGGGAATGGGAGGAACGGGAAGAGGAACCATTAAGGAGGAGGGAGGGGGGAGGAGGGAGAAGTCAAAATTATCAAGAGGAGCAATGGCGAGGTGGTGACCGAAATGGCGGCGACCGCAGATCACGTAGTCGTTCGCGAGGTGGAGGAGGAAGGAGGTAGTGAGTTGCAAAATTTACAAAGCTATTATTAAAACAAATCACCAAAAATTAAACAACGGAGGCGGCGAGCTCGGTTGAAGAGGGGAGTTCCCCGTGGGAAGAAGTTCGCAGATTTTCTTGTTCTCCGCCGATGTAGACTACCGCATCGTTGACTTGGCTCAAGTACTGGCGATACCATTTCAAATCTTCCGCATCCTTCTCCAGCCAACAGAGTAACTTCATTATCTTCGTTTTCCGCAGGTGCGCAATTCTAATCACGTCGTAGTGGAACTTGTAGAAACAGACGGTCAACAACAGCCCAATGAACACATCTAAACTGTAGTGAAATCTAGACCCAACAATGCAAATATATCCTATCGTAGCGTATATCCAGCAAAGCAACTTGACGGTTGTCCATCGCTCAAGGTCTCCAAGCTTGTTGGTCAATCGTCCAAATCTGCTAAAGATGGGGTCCCAATCTAATATTGGAACGACATGAGAATAGCTGAACCATGTCATGGCGCAGAGTGTTATATTGACCGTGTGTCCGCTGCGCCGCACCGAGCGAAGAAGGTGCGAATACGAATTCAATTTGAGGATAGTTTGTTTAGTAGTGGGGTTCGTATGCTCGTCTTCCTCATAGGCTTGCGAGCGAAGCGAGCCGCGAGCTAATCGAGCCAGCAACACCATGCACAGGTGATCGAGCGAAGCAGTCGGAAACTGAAAGTTGCGAATACGAGTCATGTTCGCTTATATTCAGTGTTTTGGACCGTCCCTGAACTCTCCTGCGTTTAAAACCTCCATACGTTGACTAGCTCACTTTTCTTGCTGCTCGCTTCGCTCGCTGGCTCATATGCTCGTCTTCTTCAAGGCTCGCTCACCTGTACATGACGTCTGCGCACGTAACTGTTCGTCCGGCGACTATTCTGAACGCTTCGATCCACGGACTCCCCTCCACGTCTGTCTCGCAGCTTTCCAATGGATTTGGCAGGAGAGTCACAATTATTGATATGCTTCGAAATATGAACAATGTGCCAAGATTGAAAATGTGCCGCCTGAAGATGTGGCGTCTTATCCTATGACCGCTTTCGTCGATCCCGAATGTGAACCGGACAAACGTGATAGCCATGGCTGAGTAGCACATGACGTCCGCCCAAACCGGGTCTATGTTTGGCAGAATGTCGAATCCTAACTGCGCCGGCGCCGAGCGAGGTGCATTTTTAATGAAGCCCGAGTGGGTTAGCTCGCTTCGATCGCTGGTCGCTTCGCTTGCTGCACCTGCACTTACATCAGGTAGAGTTTGTTGGGCTGGTTGTTTGTTGGCCCGATATTGAGCGTACACCTGGATTACGCAGTTGAGGTACATCCCGACAAAGAGGTAGCAAATTGTTACGAAGAGTGGAGTCCTGAGCCCCGAAAGCCACCATCTCCAGTTTTTGCAATTAGCTTTTTCCGTAGGCATGAAAATCATCAAAGGGCTTTTGGGAATGGAGTAATTCGCTGCGACCGAAGGAGTTGACTCGGGAATGGAATTCTCTGTAGGAATAGGAGCCGCCATCGTGGTAAAAGATCTATATTCGAACGATATGATGTGTTACAATATAATGTGATAATGTGATTATATTTATATTTTTGAGAGGTTCAGATCTTAATATTAAGATCCAAATGGCCTCCTATCTGGACTCCACCTCTTGTTCAGCATCAAAGCAGACTAAGGCAGCCTTAAATCGAGCGAATTATGCCACTTCTGTAGACGATGATGCAACCGAACCAAACCGATCGGAAACCTTCAACAATTTCTTGGGATCTCTTCGTGGTGAGGCACCACCTCCCAGTTCCCGCTCCAACAATTCCCTCTCAACATCCATGGACAACCTGAAGGCAGTTCAAATCCCAACCACCACCCTTCTCTCGAACACTAACAACAAATTAAATGATGCATTTCTGAAGAATCGACCATCTGCAGAAAAAATCTATCAGCGCAATGTCATTCCTCACCCCAACTGGAACAAGCATTCCTCTGCCAAGGCTTCGTTAGAAAAAGCCAAACGACAAGAGCTGCTCGCCAACCGTCTTGCTCAGCGACCAGAACGGTGGGACCTGCATAAACGCGAGATCTTATTAACGAGCTATTCCCCCCCTTCAACAAGAAAAACCTCTCCAACCACAACAATGGCATCTCACCACCACAACGTCCATAATACAACCAGCCGCGAAACTCACACCAACCACGACGTTCAATCGGCGATTTTGAGCAGAGGCGGAATCTCGAACGCGGAAGCCAGCAGCAGCATTAACTTTGCCATGAGCTTGCGCGGGGGGGATGATAGAAATCAAGTTGATCACCACACCACTATTGTTGACGTGCATCACGTGCGGAGGAGGCTGAACAGTCATCTCCAAACGAGGCCTAAATACGAAAAACTGGTGGAGGTGAGCTAGCGAAGCGAGCGAGCTTGGTGGAAGACGAGAATACGAGCCGCAAGCGAAGCGAGCTAGTCACAACTAGGGTACGGTGTTGCTGGCTCTCTTCGCTCACAGCTCGCTTCGCTTGCAAGCTTTGAGGAAGACCAGAATACGAGCCACTTCTAAGCTAACACATGCGCCTCCAGAATAATTTAGTGCCCAGCGCATATGACAAAAATACTGGAGCCGAGTTTTACGTCTTCAACAGCGGAGACATGATGCAGCAGGACGGCTCTAGGTTCAAGAAGCGGCAGGAGGCTTTGCAGGCAAAGTTGGGGGCGACGAGCGCAAGGGGGTATAAGAGCATGCCCGTGTGGAAGCAAGAAATGTCAAGTTAAAAAATGAAAAAATGAAAGATTTTTTTCATTCCGTCAGTTAAGTTGTTTTTACGCAGGAGCGGGGTGAACCTTGTTTCCTCCCTCTCCCTCTCCTGATGGAATTAGCAGGATGGTAAGGACCAAAAAAAGAAGAAAAAGAAGAAGAGTTGATTTATTTGGTTTGCTAATTCACAATAGCTATTGATTTACGGTGTTGTTGTACGTGGTTATCTCTTAGATTCTGCTCAGCCTCGTCAATTCCCCCAAGCTTTGCAATGGCTGAGAGATCATTGAGAGATTGGCGATGGGATATTTGCAAAATTGATTGCCGTCTGCTGGATAGTGATGTATCTGGGCTCGCGGTTTGGGGGGGGGG
>BRYC01000625.1:0-22129 GCA_030267985.1 Parmales sp. scaly parma | reverse complement strand
AACCCCCACAGGAATGGACCTAGGCGAACGGAAAAACCTCTGCGTGAAAGTTGCAGTCCCCCGTAACGAACGAATGAACCCACAGGAAGAGGCCCGGATGCTCTCTGCGCACATCTCCAACATGAAGAACAGGGGCAACGTTAACGGCGTGCTGGACATCTACGTTCAGAATCGCAAATCGCTCAATCACATCCATTTCTCGAACATCTTCGGCACGTTCGGGAAGTCTCAGAACCCGAGGGAGGTGGCGGCGAGGCTGGCCAAGGACGAGAGGTTTCCCCTGCTGATGAACGACACGTGTGAGAAGATGAAGCAGGCGGAGTTCTTCGATGTGCAGGCCTTGGCCATAATCACCCACTCGCTCGGAAAAATGAAAATGAAAAACGAAGACACGAACGGGTTCTTCTCCCTGGTTGAGAACCACACCGAAATGATTGTGCGCGATGCCAACGTTTTGGAACTCAGCAACATAACGTGGGCGTTCGCCAGTGCAGATTTCAGATCGGACCGTTTATTTGACGCCATCGCCGGGCAAAGAGAGCGGATTGCGAGGGACGGGGACGTGCAGTACATGGCAAACATCTGTTGGGCCTTCGCGACGAACGGACACAAGCACGATTTGTTGTTTGATGCGGTGGCGGGCCAAGCCGACCGCATCAAGAGGAGCGAAAATGACCAGGATTACAATAACATTGTCTGGGCGTTCGCGACAACCAATCACAAGTCAGAGGTGTTTAGGGAGGGTGGCTATTGAAAATTGATATGATTTGAATGATTGTAAACAAAACTAAGCGGAAAAGCGGGGTGGAGTGAATGGGTGGTTAACACAAAAAGTGGAATGGGGGGGCACACAAGAGATAGGAAAGGTGAAGGAACGATTATGAAGGGCCAATGAATACATGACGAATACATTGAAACATGATCACCCATATAAAAAATAATGAAACAGTTAGACCTTTACACAGAAATTGAACTTGCCTGTTATCTATGAGCCGAGATGATGCCGATCAACTCCACAAATGTTTGAAGTTAGTTTGATAGAAGGATTCACCAAATGTGTCGGTGATTAATTTCTTTCTCCTTGCGGCGAGGAAAGTTAATTGAATGAGCGGCCAGAACATGTACATCAGGACAATGTAGCCTGGGACCGTAGAGAGGAAGACAGGGGAACCGAACTTGCCTTTCCAGAGCCAAAGAAACGGGTAAATTACCCGCGTTGTGCCGTAGATACAAGCTATCTCGAAGGCGTAATCTGTTGTGATGAAGAGGGAGTAGAGCCAATAGGTTGGGAGAAAGCAGAGAGCCTGCTCAAGACAATTTCCAAAGCCACGGTCGCCTGCCAGGCAGAGAGGGTGCTCGGTGTTGTAGTATTTCAAGCTCTGGAAGGAGAACCGATCGTCGGTTTTCTTCTCCCTCTTGAGCTTGAGGTACAGGTAAAGCTTGGAGAAGGACTGGAACATGAAGAGAAACGTGTAACAGCAAAGGAAGAACAAAGTTCCTCTGAGGGTTGGGATTAGTTCAGCAGGGCCTGGGAAAGTTGTTGTTGTTGACGTCATTTGAAACTGTGAGGTGTATCTATATCGGGTTAAAATAAAAGCAAAACCAATATCAATATTTGAATAAAAAGAAGATCTACAACCTACAAAAGGAACAGAGGATATTAACATTAAGGTCCACGACTTCTCCATACAATTTGATGAGCTTAAGAGACTTAAAAAGCCATCCAAGCTCAGCGACCTGATTCCTTTCTGTTCGTTCGGATCGCCAAAACTAGAAATTTCTCGCCGAGCAGCATGGAGTTCACTGAGAACCCCCTTGCGAGGACGCTTCCTACTGAGGAGAAAGGTGTTGCAGAGGTGGTGGAGGAGGGGGTAGAAGAGGTTAAGGAGGTAGAGGAGGCGGTGGACCTGACAGGATGGTGGGGGGGGAGGGAGGGATTAGAAGAGAGGGTTTTCAAGGGGCATACGGGTAGAGTCTTGGGGCTCGCCATATCACCTGATGGCGAGTTTGTCGTTAGCGGAGGGAATGGGAAAGCGCTTATTGTCAACTCGATGAGAAACGGGAAGGAATTGTTTCGAGTTGACGACGCGCACCCGGAATGCATATTGAAGGTCGCCTGCATTCCCAACAGCGCGGGATTCGTGAGTTGTAGCGACGGTAAAAGTGCCAATTTAAAGGTGTGGGACAAATGCCTCGAGTTGGTCCAGACCTTGGTGGGACATGTTGGTGCTGTTAGATGCGTCACCGTCTCTCCATCAGGCTCCCACTTTGCTTCTGGTGATGATGATGGGAAGGTGATGATTTGGTCGGAGCCGGGGGAGGAAAGCAAGTGGGCTAGAGTGCAAGTGCTTGAGGATCACAAGAGTTGGATTCGTGCAGTGTGCTTCTCCCCCGACGGCAAGCAGCTGGCTACTGGAAGCAGCGACGTGAAAATCAACCTCTACAGCTTCATTGAGGGAAGTGCCATCTTAGCGCACACGTTGGAGGGCCACACCGACAGCGTCTTGTCCCTCTCGTTCTCTCCCGACTGCAAACTCCTTTGCTCGGGAGGTTACGATAAATCCATCAAATTTTGGAACCCTGCCGATGGAAGCTTGGTGAAGAGCATCGACCAGGCTCACACCTCTTTCGTCTGGAGCGTTTCATACTCCCCCAACGGAAGAGTTGTTGCTAGCGGAGCCGACGACAAAAGCATCAAGATCTGGGATGCTTCGACGTTCGAGCTCAAGCACACGTTCGACGCGCTTCACACAGGCGGAGTAAACGATTTGTCGTTCACACCCGACTCCAACTTCCTCGTGTCGGGCAGCAGTGACTACACCGTCCGCCTAACGAACGTTACGTTTCCGACAACAGCGAGCAATCTGTTGGAAGCCCTAGAGAAGGAGGACCCAATCATGGTGAAGGAGGCCATCTTGATGCTCATTAAACTCGACAAGCTGTTTTTGCTGTCCGCAGCATTAGCACTGGTGAGGGAGCGCAAGTTTCAAGAGGCGACGATGCTGCTGAGGGCCGTTTGGAAACTGATGCGAGAGGTGAGTGAGCGGCTTTGATCGTAGGTGATGCTCAAGGGTGCCAATGAGCTCCTTACTAACCAAATTGTGTTTCGGCGCCTCTCCTCGCGCGGCGTAGGTTCACGAAAGAATTGACGAAAATAGCAACGACGATGTGGCCGATGACGAGTTTGTGCTTGTTTGTTCGAAGAAGCATATAATCACCGAGAAGACTATTGGAAATGAAAAAGGAACTTATGCATATGCTGTTTGTGGAATCTGCAAAGAAAACAAAGAATTCTACGGCTCTGGATACTACCACCAATGCCAAAAATGCGACTTCAAATGTTGCAGCGACGAGTGCTACGAGATAGGGAAGAGAGCAACCGATAAAACGATCCTCCAACGACTCACCACCGCCGTCAACAGCTTAATAACAGGCAGCCGATCCTCCAGCTTGCAAAACGACGACGACGGCATTGACGAAAAGTCCGAGCTTGGAAAGCACAAGAAAGTCTGCCAGGACGTCTTCGAGCACATTTGGTGGGACCCGATATTCTCCAAATCGACCGCCACCACCTGCGCGAAGCATTTCAAGTATCATGTGAGTAAGGACAAGCCTGTTGCAGACGAGGTTACCGCACTTGAAGGGGCTATTGGAAAGGTTGAGTGGGGTGGAGAGTTGGTTGTCAACAGTCGGAGAAGGAATTTAGAGGCTGCCAACGATGTCACTCCTTCAATCAAACGCGAAATCAATGAAATGCTCAAAATAGAAAAGCCCGAAGACAAAACCATCGCCAACGAGCTGGTCACGACCAAGCTCCTTCCTATCTGGTTAGAGCGCCTTCCCCCACTCCAACAACAACTCCAACAACTCCAAAAGCCACTTAAAAAATTCCTCAGCTCGCCAAGGTGAGTCAATTCAGTTTACAACAACAAACACCTCAATTTAACCCCTTTTACTTGTCACAGCCGCAGCCGCAACCTCTCCGAAATCTCCAGTTACAAGCACATCTTCGACGCCAAATCCCACTACCGCAGCGAGAACATCTACTCCGCCTTCCGAGCCGACTCCTCCAAAGCAGTCGAAGAAACTATCGAATACTTCATCGCCAACTCCCTCCCCCTCAACCTCTTCTCGTGGCTTAGATTTCTCAATCAACACCACCCAGACACGTACATCACCGACTTCACCCTCCTCCTCAACTGCTGCTGGACTCTTGCCACCGATGCAAAAACAAAATCAACCCGCGAAAGCCAAGACAACGCCACTTTCACCTCCCTCCAAAAGTCGATCGAAGAGTTTGCCACCGCCATGATGGAGAACCGTACTATCCTCCCAATCATTATGAGCGACTCGAAAGAGCTTGAACTGCAACATCTTGCCTCCACCGGCATATTCCAGAAGGTTCTCCTAGAAATCTCCGCCCAGCTTAACATCATGACCACGTACAAAGTGGAAGTGTTCATTTTCGTCGTGCACATGTTCACCTTCTCCTACACAACCTACAACTTCAAGTTCGCTAACGAACCCGCGGATATCCTCAACAGCTACCGCTACATGGCGGCCACCATTCTCAACTGCCTCCTTGCCCTCCTCTTCCTCCTCCGCGAGTTCTACCAATACTCGGCCATGAAATTAATAGTAATTAAGAAATCAAATACCCGACGAGATCTCGCCTCCAACTACACTGGCGACCCTTGGAACTACATAGATGTTATCTCCAGTTTCCTCTCCCTCGCCGTGACGATTTACTACTTTGTCGCGGGCTCCACCAGCCTCTATGACCACCTTGCGTCCGTTGCCAGCCTCTTCCTTTGGCTGAAGTTCCTCGGCCTCATCAAGGCCATCTCCCAACAAATCGCCACCTTCACCCTCATGCTCACCACTATTTTCAAGGACATGAAATCGTTCATGATTGTCCTGCTGGTAGTTGTGTTTGGGTTCGGCCACGCAATCTTCCTTATGGAGGCCGTGTACCTCCCGACGGCCAAGGACTACGAGGACAAGCTTGACGATTGTCAAATCGAAGACTCCGTGGTTTGCGGCAATGACCTCTTCGAGACCATGAACAACGACAAAAGCTTCAACACCGCAATCAACGCGTTCCAGACCCTTTACGCGATGGTCCTCGGCGACTTCAACGTCGAGATTTTCACCAGTCCCTACTCCCGACTCCTTGGCCAAGGATTCATGTTCGCAGTGGTGGTCTGCATGCTCAACGTGCTGATTGCCATCGTGGGCGACAGCTACGAGGCCGCCATGACGAAATCTACCGAGCTCCACTGGCGAGCCCAGTTCGAGCTGATCACCGAGATCTCCACGACCTTCAAGAACCTGGCAAAAAAGTCCAAGAAACTTCTGGACTTTGTCGAGAAGCTCCACGACTCCATGATCAAGCTGATCAGCTTCATGTTCTCCTCCAACGACGAGCACCAGCGCGAACTGGAGCAAACAACCTACCCAGTGTTCCTGGGGAAGGTGCTGAGGGGGGTGTTTTTCCTGCCAATGTTGGCAATCCTCCTCGTCGAACTGATTATCATCCTGATCTTCGTTCTTCCGATGAAGTGGTTGTTGAAGCTTTTCGTCCTCGTTCCCACCACCTCCACCACCAACAGCAACAACAACAGCACGATGATGAAAACCATTGACTACGAAGACACCAACAAGAGCGACTGGGGAGGCCGCGTCCTCGACATAAGCCGCCGAATAAATGACCGAACGAAACTAGAGAGTGAGCGAGTCTTAGAGCTAGTGAGGAGTGAAAACGCCATGGCAATGGCTGAGATGAAGCGGGAGAATAATGAGGCCAAAGCTGAGCTCGAAAAAGTCCGAGAAGAGAACAAACAAGCAGCAGTTGAGTCGAAACAAGCAGCAGTTGAGTCGAGTAAAATGATGGATAAAATGTTGAAGCTGTTGCAGCTTTTGGAAGGCTCAAAAAGGGATAACGTTGATGTGGCATGATGTCTTTTGAATGAGTAAATTTCGTTTTTTTAAACAAGGTGCTCATTCATCAATTAGGGGGAGATCATCCGCGTGTAACTATATTTTTAGTCCCTCGCCCCTCATATCATATGCCTTTGCCAACCTCACCCACGTCCTCTTCATTTCCAATTCCGATTTCGCTGGGAAAATACACAACTCTAACACCACATAACCGTACAATTTCCACTCACACCAACCCCACCAACCCCCCGTTGCTTATTTATATGAGCAACCTCTCGATCTGCCCCTTCATGCCCTCGATCTGTGACTTGAGCTGGGAGCTCTCGTTGGTGGTGATGCTGCAGCTGATCACTGACCTGCTCACTCCGCAGGCGCGGCCGAGCGCGACCTTGGAAGGGACGAACACGTACGGGACGTTCTTGTCCTCGCACAAAAGGGGGAGGTGGAGGAGGATTTCGAGGGGGGTGGCGTCGGCAGCCAGGATGATGAGCTCAGAGATTCCACGGTTCAAGGTCTTGGTGGACTCGTTCGCTCCCTTCTTAAGCTGCTTGTAGTTGGTCGCCTGCTGCACAAGGTCGAGGAGAGCCACGGTGAGCTCGGCCTCGGCGAGGGGATAAGCTTTGGATTCGTTGGACATGATGGCGAGCTGCAATTGGAGAGGAGAGAAGAGAATGTGTTAGTGAATATTACGCAGCAGCACTCTTTACGAAGATATTGCCTTGGTGGAAGTATAAGGGGGTCAGGCCAAGAAGCAACTGTGACAGGAAGGCAAGAAATTGAAAGATTTTGGGAACCGATCGGGATAGCGATAAGCGAAGTTGTATTAAAGGTTGTTGGCGTTCACAATGTCCACAGGGAAAGCTGGTTTGATTGTGATGCTTCATGTAAATTACCGCACATTTTTCAAATTTGTGGTGTTTTTTGTCTTTCTGCCTGCTCAAATGCCTGCTTGAAAAAAATATTGTTTTGTTGTGTCAATGTTGGAAATTGATTATTGTTATAAATTCATGATCTCCCTCAAGTTCTTTTTGTCGAGTGTCTTCCTTTTCATTCTTCTTGTGGTTGGCAATTTTGTAATCAACATTCACAGCAGTTATAACGTGCCAAAGCCAACTCCAAAATACATTTTTGACAAGTCCCTGCTTGATGGTCGCGACTTTGTCAAGCACAGCGCGATCATTCCAATCACCCCAACTCCGACGGTCTCAGTCTGCCCCAACTACGAACTCACCAATCCCCTCCTGACAACTGCCATCGCTTCCAAATTGCCTGTCACCTCCCTCCCCCTCAAAACTATCCCACAGTGGATCCAATCATATTGTCCGGAGGTGATAGCCCACTTCTCCCTCTTCCCTTATCCTTCGTCCTTCAAAGGAGGAAGAAAATCAAAAACAAAACCACAAATGGTTTATCAAACCGCCGAGTACGCAATCAAATCAACTTGCCTGGTGAAGATCTTCTCCTCCGTTGCTACCTCAGTCGGCGCTGAGCACTACCTGTATGCTGGGGCTCATTTGGGGGCTGTAATACACGGCGGCCTAATTCCGTGGGATGACGACATTGACGTGATTCTCGATTACAAAAAGAAAAAAGAATTCGTCGACCTGTGCAACAATTTTTCGCCCGTCGAGGGAGTGAATGTTCGTTGTGTTTACCACTGGAACGCGGTCAAGCTGTTCGTTGAGGCTCCGCCGGACGATCACATAGATTTCAAACACGGAGGCGGTTCTGCCGATCCGCTCCGTGATGTCAGTCTCTTCAATTCCCCCTTCGTCGACATTTGTATGCTTCGCATGGACGACAAGTTCGTTTATGAGAGGTCACCGTCGGGAAAAGAGTATGGCATCACCTTCGAGAGGTCAGTATTTCACCCGACGAGAAGTTGGTAGTTTGGAGGATTAATCATCCCCGGGCCGAACCGGGCTGCAGCAAAAAAGCGGTACGACATGAAGGTGAGCGAGAGGAGCGAGCGAGCCTTTTGGAAGACGAGCACTCTCGCGATGAAGTATGCACGAAATGGAACTTTAAGTGATGATTGATTCGCCTTTTTTTGAGTTTTTTTTAGTTTTCACATTGGCTTGCACTTGGCGTGATTAGGACCGTCCCTGAACAACCCCTTTGCACAAAAAGATGCACCTGGTCAAACCCGGTCCAATTTTGAGCGACTAAACCTCCTACATTCATTGGGAGCTTTTTTTGAGTTTTTTATTTTTCGGACCGACATAATATTATGGCTACATCCACTACCAAGCTAACCCAGCCATTCATTTGGCTCGCTCGCCTCCCCCCCTGCTCCATTAAAAATGCGCACAATCTCGCTTCGCTCGGCGCAGCGCTGTTACATGGCCAAGTACAATCACCGTTTGGAAAGGTGGTTTGTCCCCCCAGAAACACCAAAAGATCAGCTCGAGCTGAATTGTTGCGAGCTAGAACAAGCCGGTTATCCATTCGTTCGGACACGAGGCAAAGTAGAGGAATTAAGGAGGTGAGCGAG
Source organism: Parmales sp. scaly parma (assembly GCA_030267985.1). Lineage (NCBI taxonomy): Eukaryota > Bolidophyceae > Parmales > Parmales sp. scaly parma. The sequence continues at coordinate 13,695 of BRYC01000625.1, read as the reverse complement.
CGAAGCGAGCGAGCCTTGAGGAAGACGAGAATGCTAGCCACTACTAAACCAACTCACTCACTTCGTTTGTTTTCCACAATCTTCGCTCGGCGCAGTTTCAGTGGCGAGTGGGTGACCTTGGTGTCCGTTTAGCTTAACTTAGTACAGTTTAAGCAGTTAATTAAAAACCATCCACCATCCCATTTTAGAAATTCTCCTTATGCAAGGTGAACATCACATCCTCGTCCTGTGCACTGTGCTTCTGGCACTGACTCTGTAAGTCTCTTCCAATGACCGCCGCACCGCAGAAGCAAACTCCAATGTTCTCGTGCTGGCGTTGCTTTTTGTTCTGGGCGAAAATTTCGTTCCAAGCTGGCCGTCCGTTCCAGATCCAAATGTCCTGTAGCCTGTTCTCGGCCTTTCTACTTGCGTCACCGTTCTGTGTCGCGACCTGCTTCTTGCTCGACACAGTGGGGTTGCGCATCATCTTGTGGAGCTGATTGGCCTTGAAGCTGGGTTTCGTGAAGCTGAAGTTGGTCTTCTCCTTGATTTTCAGTTCCGTCTCTGGCACTGGTTCCTTGGCCACGCCAGTGATGTAGATGTTGATCTCCACGTAGTATTGTGATCCGATCTGCTTCTGCTCCCTAGCATGCTTCGTCTCGTGACTCAGGTCCGTCAACAAGTGCACCAGCCACTGAAACGAGTCCACGTCGTCCTGCCTGACCATCCAGTAGAAGTGCAAAATCTCCGGGTAAAAATTCTTTTTCCACCTGTACCTGAGGAGCGCTGTTAGGATGCTCGCACACGGTGTCAGGCCGATGCCCGCTCCGATGAGCATGCAAGTGCCGTAGTTGCCGTAGTGTTCCGACGGCGCGCTGTGCGGTCCGTCAACCCTCAAGATCTGGTTCGTTCCGTCCGGGCCGAACCTTCTGCCGACGTGCAAGTCGCCGCGCTCGTCGCGCTGGTTGAAGTAGTAGGGAAAACTCCCCGTGGGGTTCATGAGTTCGAAGTACTGTGGTTGTGTGGTGTGTGTGGTTAGGGGTTAGGGGTTAGGGGTTAGGGGTTAGGAGTTAGGGTTTAAGGTGTGTAATAACATAACTTAGAATTGTGTCGGGGGAGACCCCCGAAACCCCCCTTATCCGCTGCGCTGGGCTTTTTCAGAGTCTCCGACCAGGAACTGCACGCAGCTTCGCTCGCACATCTCACCTCCTTCAATTTTCTCGTCCATGACCTGGCCACCGCATCTTCCAGCCCGTGCACCTTGACGTGGCAGCTAACGTAGTCGTTGTAGCCAGTCTCGTGCTTGTCCAAGAACTCAGATTTTTTCATCGTCTTGTGGTCCCTGTTGATTGGGCAATACTTGACCCACTTCTCCTCGCGGGACATCGACGACGGCCTCGGCACCTCCATAACCTCCTCGCCGGTTTGCAGGCTGATCCTCGGGCCGTGTTCGAGGTCTCCGCTGGCGGAGGATATCGTGAACGGGTGCCACTCGTTCGGGTTGATGTACGGGCAGTTGAGGTAGAGGTATTGGCCCTCCTTGAAGACGAAGTCACTCTGCGAGGTATGAATAATGGGGTTAGTTTTTTGTTTTGGTTTTTGTTTTGGTTGTGTGTGCTTTATTCCGTGGAGATTGGTTGGGTTGTGGAGGGGGGGGGGGACCCCCTTTCCGCTGCGCATTCGGCTTTCCGCTGCACTCGGCTGATGGACGCAGCTCGCTCGCTACGCTCGCTCCACTCACCTTTTCGATGGGCTGGAACTGAATCGCCATGACCGGCTCTATCCACTCGACCTTGTTGACGACGAAAGGTCTATCACCCCTTCGCTGCTGCATAATGCGCTCCCACAAATACAACCCCAGCGGAACCGCGCTCCATTTCCAGAACACCGGCCCGTGGAGCAGCAGCGCGATGAAAAACAGCACGAAGAAGTGGTGCGCGGAGAAGAAAATCTCGTAGTGGGCGTGCCTGACGTTGTCCCCGGCGGCCGTGAAGATCATGAACATTGTGAGGCAGATTATCCCGCCCGTCACGAACGCCGTGCCGCCGTAGCCCCACTTTGAGAACGTTCCGAGCGTTGTGTCGGAGGATATTCTGTAGTTAAAGAAGTGGAAGATGGTGTGCGCGGCCGCGAAGCCTGCCATTGTCTGTGAATTGAGAATGTTAGTCGAGTGTTGCCATTTCAACCCACACCCACACCCACACCCACACCCACACCCACACCCACACCCACACCCACACCCACACCCACACCCACACCCACACCCACCTTCGCTATGATCTTGTGAAAGTCAATGTTCTTGCTGAGCGGTATGAACTTGGTGACAGGCTTGGCGAAGAACTTGGCAAAGACGCTCGGGTTGCTCGCCTGGGACAGGGTCGACGTTCCGATGTTGTTCAGCCGGCGAAGAAGGTGCCGGACGATGGGGTAGATTATCAGGCTGCAGTTGAAGTTCAGGCACATTCCGCAGGCTGTTTGTTGTTGCTGTGTTAAGAGGGTTGTCGTTTTGAGGTGTAAAATCTCAAATCTTTTCTCACCTTTGGCAAGAGGCCCCCAGCGGCTAATCCCTCCCTTCATAACAATAACCTTGTTGAGCTCGCAGTTGTCTCCGTCCCTGTCGCAGTCCGTCTCCAGCGTCCCGTCCCTAAGCGCCTCCTCCCCCCCATGAACGATCCCCTCCCACTTCGCATACGTGACCGAAAACGTCACCACGTTTGCCGTAACGTATACCACCAGCCACAGGTACGCGGAGAGCTTGTTCTCGTCGACGAGCTTCCTGTAGAACTTGATCGGGTCGATAGACCGAGCAGGGAGCGGACCCGGGGTCTTGGGCGCAGCTTTTGCCTTGTCCTTCGCGTCCTGCTGCCTCCTTCGGGCCTGGGCGGCACGAGCCCGACCACCGTCACCCGCCTCACCCCTCCACACACCGTAGCAGCACCCGACCCCCGCGGCCGTTAGCGTCGGGGCGGCGAGCGCCACGGGAAGCGACGTGTAGAAGGGGGCGCTCAGGGCGATGTAGAGGAGGCCCCGGGGGGAGATTGAGATTGTATTTTTATTATCGTTCACGCCACTGTTCACGCCACTGTTCACGCCACTGTTCACGCCACTGATCACGTAATACAAACCCCAACCCCAGCGATCGTTCTCAAATGCGTAAATCAACACGGCTAGGAGCATGCCGAGGATGCCCAACAAAGAATCCCCGTGAAGGTTTGGGGGGGGGGCGTTCGGGTCGCAGACAACGGTCGAGGCGGCGGTGACCGCCGTGAGGTACTTTGCGTTTATGGGGGACCCGTCGGGGAGGGTGCACGTGTAGGGGGGGGGGGAGGCCCAGAGTAGGGAGAAGAAGGAGAGGGTGAAGAGGAACAGGGAGGAAAGAACGGCCATGTTGTGGGACCAGAGGAGGAATTGCAGGGGGTTGAGGCCCTTGAAATTTTTATTTATTGAGGCACCGGGGGCGGAGCCGGGGGCGGAGCCGGGGGCGGAGCCGGGGGCAGACCGAACGGCAACGTCCTTGGGAGGGGGGGCGGGAGCACCATTTTTCGTCGTCGACGACATTGGGGAATACTGGGAAGGCTTCTTCATGGCCTGAACAGCCGCGGCGCTCGCCCGCTTGTTCATGACGGGGGGGGCTGGGGGTTTGTTGCTTGCTGCACCACCCAAATTTCCCGAAGCTGCAGCCGCAGCTTTGGGGATCGTTGGCTTGGCGGGCATGTCGGCGGGAGGCTTGACGAAGTTAGAGGGAAAGTAGCCCGTTTTTTTCGTGCCGTGGCAAATGCCGTAGAACCACTGTTCTTCTAAGGAGAAGGAAGTCACCAGGTCGCCAACAGTCAGAGCGAGCTCTGAAATTTTTACATCACAAACAAACAATTAACGTTAGGGTGAGGTGTGAGGTTGAAAACTTGCCATCATACATTTGACAGTGACTCACCATCCTCACTCGTGGCTGCATAGTTGGCCGTAGGCGACTGGAATGTTCCCACGTTGACCGAGTTTGTTGGAAGTGTTCCCTCATGGTTTATAGCTTTGTTGGATTGGACAATGTTGTAATTGCCACCAGACACCGACACAATTTCTATGAGTTCGTCTTCTGCGAAAGTGGGGTTGGAGGATGATAGCACGATGCCATAGATGGGTGGGGCCATCAATTCATAATAATTCTTTTTCTTGTTATTGTTAAGTTTATAATAATTCATGTCCATCGTGGAACCCTCTATAAACAGTCCCTTATCCCATGATCAAAGAGAGGCCGCTGGAAACTAGAAAAGAACAGCCAAGTTTGTCGCCTCAACCAGCTTTGCAACAAAAGAAAACGAACTTCACATCTTCTTCTTCTTCCACGCCGTCTGACGCTGACGTTGACGCTGACGTTGACGCTGACGTCGACGCTGACGCTGACGCCCGCGCAGCTCGTGCAGAGCTAATCAATCTTGCCCGCATCAAGCTTCATGAATACAGAACCAATTCGTCAAAGAAAAAAAGTTCCTTCGCCCAGCAGCAGAACCAACAGAGAAGTGACGTTCTATCCCCCTTCGAGCTCTCCTTTTCCTCTCCAGTTACGCCCGTGCGTCAACATTACGACCGGAACCAGGATAGAGAGAACTTCTACCTCCAGCAGATAAAGCAGCAACAACTTGGGAGAGCTCATGAGCCGGATTGAGAAGTTGGAGCTTGAGCGGGGGAATAGCACTGCCGGAACTACTAGCCTCAGCAGCCCCAGCCCCACCCCCAAAACCAACACCCCCAACACAACAAGCAAAGAAAGCAAAGAAAGCAAAGAAAGCAGCAAGATGATCATTTCGACCTTGGCTGAAAAGATCGAAAAGGAACGTCATCGGCAAGACATAGAATCTATTGCTGACATGGAAATCGTCTTCACAAAATACATCGAAAGCCGTGAGCATGAAAAACGACGATTTTCAAAGAATTACGAGGGAGACGATCGAGAGGGAATTGCGTTTGGGAACAAAGAGCGGGCGCGGGGTTGGTTGAGGAAAAGGACGAGGACAAGGAGAAGTTGAGAGAAATGAGAGAAATGAGGAAAGAGATGGATCTTTTAAGAAGTGAGAACGTAGCACTTGCCAAGGAAGCCGCCGCCCAGAAGTGCAGTTAAAGACGACAAAAAAATTAAATGAGGAGATTGAGGATGAGGATGAGTGGGTCATCATTGCATTTGAAGACTCAACAATATTTGATGGCGGTTTGGTCAGTTGGTAGATGGTAGGAGGCATTAGTAATATTGTTTTAAGAAATCAAGTGTTTTAGGATCGTCAACGTGTCATTTTCAACGAACGGTCTGACAAGACAGATTCGCATCATTCATTCAACTTTGGCTTTGATAGAGCAAACTTAGATAACAGCTTGAACTGCTTTTACAACATCGGCGCGCTCTTCTTCCGTTTGGCACCGCCCCTTCCCCCCGGATGCCTTAGAGTGGACAAGAATGCCATTAATTGTGATTTCAAAGTTCCCTGTGGTTCCTTTATCCTCGTTGCCTACAACCTGCACTTCGCTGTCGTCAAACTGATTCAGGAGATGCTCCTCTAGCTGACGGAAGTACCTCCCGTACCCTCATCCTGAGTGTGTGAAAGTGTTAGTTTTCTCATCGACACAAGTTCTGATTTTATTTTTCCAGGACGTATGCGTAGCGCACAACAAACTAACTCACCCCCGCAATATTGGATCTCAACTCGTGCAACCATACTATTATTTGTTAGAAGTAAGGTGTGATTAGTTTATGCAACTCACAAAATTAACCAAACTTGTGAGTTATCCAAAAATAAAAATCTACAAGACACACCATCTCCCTTAAAATAACAGGAGTAGGAGGTCCACTCCAATGGGGTTCGCCCGCCAAAGAAGAGGAAAATTGACTTCACCCCTAAACCCACGAAGGTTTGCTTCACCTAGATTGCATTGCTCGACAGCACCAAAATTATATACTCCCCAATGCTCGAGCAGCAAAATTGATTGCAACAGCTCCTGTACCTCCTCTACCAGCCTGTGTCAACAAAACCTCCTCCCCTCATCTTCCAACTCCCCCGAGCAACAACAACACCAAGAATCAGCCGGAGCCGATATCACAATTTCATCATCGTCGATCATCCCAGCCTCAAACACTGGTGAAATAATATTTCTTCTGAACTTGGCCGTTTGCTGGTTTGTTCATTACTGTTTTGATGCTTGAGTTTAGATATACACACAGCCGTACACCGTAGAAACGACAGTAGTTGATTATAAAATTGTGGTCCTTTTTTAAGAACTCCCACCACATTCAATTCATCCTGATTGATTTTGTTGTTGCTTCGCTTGCTGCTCCTGCCGCAACTGCAACTGCAACTGCAAATGGTTCCTAGTCTGTTGCTGCTGCAGTTCGAGCTGCTGTCGCTGCAGCTGAAAAGAGTACTGCTGTTGCTGCTGCTGCTGGTGGTGAAGCTGCATTTGCGACGGATCCGAAACTCCAGGCTGTATGCCACTCATGTGCATCTGCTGAGAGTACATTAGCTGTTGCTGTTGCTGTTGTCGTAGCTGTTGCTGTTGCTGATATTGCTGCTGCTGCATTATATAGTTTTGCTGTTGCTCTCCTAGCTCAAGCTGCTGTTGCTGCTGTTTCTGTTGCTCAGAGTACATAAGCTGTTGCTGCTGCTGCTGCTGCTGCTGCTGCTGCTGCTGTTGCTGCTGCTGCTGCTGCTGTAGATATTGTTGCTGTTGCTCAATCTGCTTTTGTTGCTGTTGCTGTTGCTCAACCTGTTGCTGCTGCTGTTGTTCATCCTTTTGCTCATCCTGCTGTGGTTGCTGTTGTTGCTGTTGCTCAACTAAATTATTGGCATCATTAATGAATTCTTTCTCTTCCGAATTTTTGCTCTCATTATTATTCTCAACCTCTTCTGTCGCCATTGGATCAACTCTCGTTGGCATTGGTTGGTTCTTCGTGACAGCTGCGATAGCCGCCTCCATAGCATTGAGTGGTACGAGCATTTGATTTTGATTTTGAGCCTGAGCCTGAGCCTGAGCCTGAGCCTGAGCCTGAGCCTGAGCCTGAGCCTGAGTTTGTGAATTTTGAAGAGTTTGATTTCTTGATTCGATTTCAGATAGCTGTGCCTGGTGATCCTGTTTTTCAGGTGAGCGTTGCGTTGTGTTTGAGAGTGTCAGTTTTTGTGTTATACATCGCTCATTGTCGTCCGTCATTTCTCTCTCACTCACCTGCTCGATCTCAAGTTTCGTTCGCTTTGCTACTCCCTTCTTGCTGCCGTTCGTTCCTCTTTTTATTGACATTAAGAGCCGTATATCGCTACTCCCACCCATTGCCGTGTTCACGTAGCTGCAAGGCTTCATTTTCCCCTTTCCCTTTATTTTTCTGAATCCGAAATAGTTTAGCTGTCTCTGAAAGCTTGCGTATTTGTCATGGCGAAAATATTTTTTCAAGATGTTCTTGGGGAGCTCGTCGGGTTTGTGCACGTTTATACGCCCTTCTTGCCAGGAAATAATGTCGTTGTTCGTGCTGTCGGAGAGCATCTGGGGAGGAGTGAGGGGGGGGGTGGAATTTATTCCAGGGTCAGATATGATTATGGAAATCGCGAAAACTTTATTGGAAATCGAGAAGCGACAAAGAAATTAAATGTTTTGTGAGACTTCTCACCTTTGTCAGCTGGAAGAGAAACTCTGGAGCACTATTGGTATTCCCACTCCCTGGGCCCCCAGTAGAAATAATCTGTTCATTATCTAAATTGTTGATTTTTTCTAGATCTAAGGAGGGTGTTGGAGTTGGAGTTGGAGTTGGAGTTGGAGTTGAAGTTGGAGTTGGAGTTGGAGTTGGAGCTGGAGCTGGATGAGAAGGCGAAGGAGCAGGAGCGGGAGCAAGAGTAAAAGGAGAAGGAGAAGGGGTTTGAGCAGCAGTATAGTTTTGGTCAGGGCCAGGAGCAACAGCAGGGGCAACAGCGGGAGCTGTAATTGAATTTCCATTTCCACTTCCAATTCCACTTCCAATTTCACTCAGCATGGTTGGTGCTGTACTTTCTTTCGCCCCTGTCGGACCCTGCGTTCCCTCCCCGCTAAGGCCGCCTTCACTGAAAAAAGCAGAAGCTGCATCAGCAAGCAAGTTCGAGGTTGTATCAACACTTTGTTGTTGCTGTTGGGCAATTGGATTTTCGCTTTTTTTAGTTGGTGGGGCTGAGGAAGTTGCTTCTAATGATGCTGCGTACCATGATTGAGTGCTGTTGTACATGTTAAACATGTAATGCCTTGGAATTTTCTAATTATAACAACAGTGTCAAATGTCAATTTCTGGAAATGTGAATTTGAGGCGAGTCACAGTTATGCGTGGGTTTCATATTATGAAGTGTAAAATACAGTATGCTATAACATAACTATGGAATAAACTTATTTAAGTTTGCAATCCTTACAAACCGAAAAAAAACCACGTGCTCAATACTGAAAAATTTAAACCTAGACTTCAACTTACGTTACTCGCTATGCTTACAAGCCAAATCCCCAATTAAGTTGTGGTGCAGTACATGACTAGATTCCTCTCCCCAATTTGGGCCGTTGTCAAGTTGTTATCAAATTATTCCTATGTGCCTATGCTATGGCTTTCCCTCAGGTTGACCTTTTTTTCGACCTTTTTTACAATATATCCAAATATATCCACCAATGATCACCATACTATCCCATAAATTGGCCCTAGCAACCAGACGGGCATGAATAGTATACAGTACTTTGGAATCTTGGTTACAATACCTGTAACTCACACAATTCAAGAAATCAAATCTTCAAAAAAAGGTCAACCTGAGGACTTTTTTTTTAATTATCACTCATCTTTGCAGGTATCTAAATGAAATTTGGACATGGTCTCAACTACAGGTAAAGTTAATTATCCTGAATTTTTTGTCTGGAAACTTCTTACAGATGAGTGATAAATAATAAAAAGGTCCTTTTCTCAAATACTCATCTGTAAGAAGTTTCCAGACAATAAATTCAGGATAATTAACTTTACCTGTAGTTGAGACCATGTCCAAATTTCATTTAGATACCTGCAAAGATGAGTGATAATTAAAAAAAGGTCAACCTGAGGAAAAGGTCAACCTGAGGGAAAGCCATAGCATATACAATTGGTCCTACGGTTTCTAGCCATGGTGTCACTGAGGAAACGTAACGTCAAGGTGTAGCACAACAGGTGTAGACGAAAAGAGACGGTTTGTTACTGGAACTAATTGAAGACCAAACACCTCCACCCCGACTTTGGACCGATTGATCAGCAAGTAATGTACAACTCAATCCTTAGTCCCAACAAAAAATTCTGTGGGAGGAAGGTGCAGGCCAAAAATTGCCGAATCTTCTTATAGCTCTTTAAACACAGAAATACAAAACAAAATTCACATTCTCCTCTTCCGTCCCCTTCCGCCCCCTTCCGTTCTTCATTCAAATCATCATCACCGCACCCTCCCAAGCTTCGTAGTTAGCATCGCATAAACTTTGTCAGTCCGCTCCTGCAGGGTAGCAATCTGCAGGCTAACAATTTCGCTGTTCATGAAACCGTCCCCTCCTCTGATGCTATTAGCCCTGGTGCTGTTCGATCCTCCTCCCAGCAACCTCTCTGCATTGATGCTCCTGCTCCTCTGCGCCCCGGACTGGTTCGAATAATCGACGCTTTGTCTTTGCATCTGTTCGTGTCGCTCGTCGTGGTGGAACATGCTGACCTTGCGCTCGCTGGTATGAGCAGCCGTGGTCTGAGCAGCCGTATCCTGAGCCGCTGTTGTTTGTTCTTCGGTTAACGAAGTCAAGCTGGTCGCCCTGCTGGATTTATTTTTGCTGACGACCGGCGCGTTTCTAGCTGCCTTCTTTTTTAGTTCCAGTTGTCTCTTGATCTGTGAGTGGGTGTGGGGTTAGTGGTATTCCTCCTCCCTCTCTCTCTCTAGAATTGTGTGACCTCACCTCCTCCTCCTTCTCCTTGTCAATCTTGTCCTGAATAGGCTTGATGAACGCGGTTCTGTGCTTTTCGATGATCTCCTCTTCCGCAGTCACTTCGTTGCTGTACGAGTTTTGCATTTCCTCGAGCACCTCCTCCTCCACTTCGGGGTCATCGAACTCGACCAAGTGCCTCATGTTGCTCATCAGCTGCCGAGACTCAATTGCGTCGACCACCGCAGCTTCGATCCGAGATTGGGTGGTGCCCAAACTAACACCGGTGAAATGCTGCAGCGCCAAGCGAAGCGAGGCGCATTTTTAATGAAGCAAGAGCAAAATGAGCGCGAGTTCCAAAGAATTGCGTGGGTTAGTTTGTTAGTGGATGTAGCCATTATGTTCTGTAGCCATTTCGAGGAATTCGTCGCGAGTATGATCGTCTTCATCAAGGCTCGCTCGCTTCGCTCGCTCACCTTGCGAGACACAGACTGCTCGCCCGCGTCTTCTTTCTGGCTGTCGCGGTGGTTCTTCCTCTTGGCGTTGTGGAGCTTGCGCTCCGTAACGAGGTTCTTCATTTCTTCGGCGAACTCGGGAGACTCGCGAAGGATTTCCTCAAACACCTCCTGCACCAGCACGTTCACCTCGCAAATTGTGCGTGCTTGAACAGATGTGGTGCGCCTCGTTTCCATGAGGAGGCTCACCTCCCCGAAGAACTGCCCGTGATGCAGGAATATATGAGCCTCGCCGGTCGACCCGCGCCTGTCCTTCTTTCCTTCGCCTTTGCTCTCTTCGCCGTCGCCGCTGCCGCTGCCGCCGAGTTCTCTTTCTTTCTCCCTGGCGTTCGCCGCGTTGACCGCCTGTTTCTCCTCCCTGGCCTTCTCCTCCTTGGGGTCGTCGATGAAGACTTGAACAATCCCCCTCGCAACTATGTAGAGCTCGCTCCCGATGTCGCCTTTGAGGATGATCCAGTCCTGGGGGAGGTAAACACGAGTTTGGAGCTGCGCCGAGCGAAGCGAGGCGCATTTTCAATGGAGGACGAGCGAAACGAGCGAGAAAAACGAATTGAATTGGGTAGGTTAGTTCAGCAGTGGATGTAGCCATTATGTCTGTAGCCATTTCGCGCACTTCATCGCGAGTATGCTCGTCTTCCAAAAGGCTCGCTCGCTTCGCTCGCTCACCTCCATGCAGATCTTCGACAAAAAAGTGTCGTCCACCCGCTCGAACAATGACACTCCCTGTATCACATCCTTGTACAAAAACAGCGCCAGCTTCCCCCTCAAATCACTGCTCATGCCTCGGTCATTCATGAGCATTATTTTGTCGTCGTATTGCCGCTGCGCCGCAATATGTTGGTTTAGCAGTACTCGTATTCTCGTCTTTCACAAGGCTGCTCACCTGATTCACCCACAAGTAATCGTAGTAGGCAATAACCCGGTTCTGAAGATCCCAGGGCACCTTGTAGTACTCGCACTCCGCCTTGACCCGATCGAGTTTTATTCGAAACGCGGCGGACGCTTGGTAGCGTGAGTTCAGCACCATACCCAGCTGGCCGTACAAGACCGCAATATTAGCCAGGCCGATCATTAAAATGAAGCATACGAAGATGAAGTGAAGGGAGTCCTTGTTGTACGTTTCGAGCTGTTTTTAAAGTGGGTTAGTTGAGTTCAATTAAAAATTAGGTTTCTTTTTCTCCCACTCCACTCCACTCCGCTCCCTCACCTGCTGGATCACGTTTCGAGGGCAAACAATTTCGGAAGTCGTCAGGACAACTTTTCCGGTGTAATCTAGGAATTCGCCGTCGAGGATTCGTGATGCATTGGCGTACAGGCCGGATGATGCGTTGAATTGGTTCATGTTGGCAGCCATGCAGCCGGTGTAGGACATGGCTCCGCCAACCCAGCTACTCATTGGCGCTCCAATCATCAAGCTCATGCTAAGCGAAAAATGTTAGTTTGGTGGTTGATGTGGGATGTGGATATGTGGATATCGCTCACCTGAGAAACAAGGCCTCGATGTACAGCTCGAACATCATGTTTGTGCTGCAGAAGTGTGGCAGCATGCAGTTTGGTATTTTTTCCATCTCCTCCTTGTCCAAATCTTCGCAAATGGCCATGTTTCCAGGGATGTCGTAATATGTGCCCGGAGAATTAATGTTCTCGTACAAATCGTTGTTGTGGTAGCACGCGTCCACCAGCCAGCACAGCCCGCAAGCTGCAAAGTGCAGCGCAGTGAATGTGAACATGATGGCGAGAGTGAGCCCGTAAAACCTGGCGTATTTGCTGAAGAATCGAATTACCCTGGTCATTCGCAGCAGCTGCGCCGAGCGAAGCGAGGCGAGGCGCATTTTTAATGAAGCACGAGCGAACCAAAGCGAGCAACATGAGTTGAGTGGTTAGTGGATGTAGCAGTCTGCGGCCAATTCGCGGAATCTATCACAAGAAGTCTTCCTCAAGGCTCGCTCGCTTTCGCTTGCTCACCTTTGGGATCTTGAAGTACTTGGTGAGCTTCAGCGACTTCCTCGCGCCAGACGTTGTGCCCGACAAGAAGGTGATGAAGTACTCCCACGGGACCGAAGCAATCACGTCTATGAACAAGTACGAGCGGGAATAATTCTTGGCGATAGACTTGGCGTCCATTACCATCACTCCATGATCGACATAGCCAGTTCGGAAGTTCAGGAAGACATCAAAAATGAACCAAATGTCCAGGAAAAAATTGATGCCGGAGAGGCCTGGACCTGTTTCGAACTCGGAGAAGCCTGTGTGTGTGAGGGGGGAGGGGTGGGTGGGGGGGGGGGTGGGGGGGGGGTTAAAATGAACCTCTCGGCTGTTTCGCTCGTTCGCTCGTCTCGCTCACCAACAAAAATTGGAACCAACCAAATTAAGTACAACACCGACAGCGCAGTTAACATATCCCACCACAGTCTATACCGACTCTCGGGGTGAATCAACCACTTGTCGTGCGCCTTTTCTTCCGTTTTTATCATTTTCTGGATCTCTTCCTCGCTCAATCCATCCTTTTTTAAACTATTGCGCCGAACCACATTGAAAATGGCCTTCTCATTCACGTCATCGTGGAGAATCTTTAGCTGTTTCGTGTCGCCGAGCTTGAAGTACCGCACCCACCACGATGGCTTTTCATCAAGTGAAGCTCCAACTGAAAGACGGCGCAGGCTAGTCCTTGAACCAGACCATGAACCAGACCGTGATGCTGAAAGTCCCTCACTGGGATTGGGGTGCACATGATTTAGGGTTTTTTTAGGGGAAGAAAATATTTGGTGTTAGAATGGCGGGTAGGGGGGAAGGAGGTGGAATTTTGTTTGTGGTTTGGTTTTAGGTGGGGGAAGTTGGAATCCAAAACTGTCATCCAAAATTGCGAGTCTCACCGAGAGGAGGGCTGGGGACTTTTTAACATATTTCTGGGGGGTGAGGAACTGCCACTCATTTGAAGGGGTTGGAGCGATCTCCTATAGAATGTAACGGCCGCGGCTAAAATAAGAATACAATTCGCCTAGGAAAGGAAAGCATAACAAAAATAAAAAACAAAAAATTCACGAGAGATCTTGGACACTGGACACCTTGAAGACTGATATAACTTTTAAGGTGAGTCCCCCAAGTATTATATTTGTTTCACAGGTCACCATTGTATGTGCCGAGCACATACTCAATTTTTGTGGATAATGGTGGTCTGGAACCAAGTGAACCGTCACCATCATTTTTCTATGATCAGTAATTTTTTTCACCTCACCAATTTCGATTCTTCCCATACTCTATTTCAACCCATATTCCCCGGTGGTCTTCGATGCCCTCTTACAGT
>BRYC01000623.1:0-26749 GCA_030267985.1 Parmales sp. scaly parma | reverse complement strand
GTCGCGCCGCCCTCTCCAACGCTGAGGCTTCGGCCCGTGTTATGCTCTCCCAAAAGCTCAGCGAAATCAAACTTTCGTACAAGAACGAGCTCAACAACGCGGCGATGTCCTACGAGTCGAAGCTGCGAAAATTAGAGGCGAGGGGGAACGCCGAGGCGAGCAAGGCTATCGAGAGGTGCGAGGAGACTATAAGTTCGAGCGTTGAGAAGCTTGTTCGGGAGTACGAGGTTAGAAATTATACTGGTCAGGAAAAGTTCCCCCGTAGGCCCGATTTTGAGAGAGAGGATAAGGAATATCAATCTCATCAATCTCAATTTGAGTCGGGGATTTCGAAACAGCGCGCGGAGGAAGAAGCGGGTCGGGGGCAGGGAATTTTTGGGCGCGTGAAGAAATGTGTGGGGGGAGAACTTGATATGGACACGACGAGCAACACAAACAACAGTGGGGGAGAGAATATTGTATCAACTCCAAATAATTTTCATTCCACCAATTGGAGGAACAACAGAGCATCCGTTGCTGCAGCTGTGGGATTGACACCGTCAAAAAAATTGTTCGAGAATTTGGAAAGTAGGATTTCAACGATCGAGAAGGCTGTTGTTCAAGTTGATTGCGAGAAGAGCTTGGATTACAGAAAATTTGTCAAGCTGGGGAACAGTAACGATGAGGATTCGTATACGACGAGTACGTCGTATACGAGCGACGAAGAAGAGGAAGGGAAGTAGAAAATGTGTGAATAGTTTTCGTTTCATGCAAATTGTTTTCAAATTTATTATACACTTGTAATCTTATCGTTTTTGTCATTTTTTTATTTGGTGTCCGTGTATATTTTGTACATATGGATATGAATGGTGAATATGAATGGTGAACGTGAATACGTTTGTGAGTCGTTTTTGTTTGTTTTTGTTTTTTTTTATGAATTGAATTTTCCTCTCCCCTTCCCTACGATGACTGCCACCGCTGCATGTACGCTGTCATGTACTTTACAACTACTTCTAGTAATCGTAACTCTTCTTGAACCTACTGCTGTCCTTCGCAAACTCCGTCCTAAGCCTAGTCTCCCCCTCCTCGCCCGTGCGGTTCCCCTCAAGCACGATCTCAGTGTGCCTGAACACCGCAGCGTTCGCGAGGTTCCCCTGCTGGTCCACCTCAATTGGCATGTCGTTGTTCGCAAACACGTCGCAACCTTCAATTACGATGCTGGTGATGCTTCTGTTCGTCCCGCTGAACCCCGTGAACCTGCGCATTGTTTGAAGTTAGTTTTTAATAATTATGCCGCAGTCTTTCGATCGCTGTGGCTGGCTCACCTGTTCCCCGACACGTTGCAGTCTCGAATCGTCACTGAGCCCTTCTCCAGATACACGCCGCTGTGCCCGCTGCCAATGCCGTCGTCGGCCAAAGGGCCAATGCCCGACTTGGCCCCGAGGCCGTTCTCGAGAATGTCGCACCGAGTCAACGTGGCCGACCCGCCGTTCTTCCCGACGTACACCCCCGTCGCAGCGCACCTGTGAACGAGCGTGTCGGTCATGGTAACGGCGCTGCTGATGCATACGACTCCCCGCCCGCTGGTCGACTGAATGGCGCAGTTCGAGATTTCGACTCGGGGTCGGGGTTGGCCAAGGCCAAGACTAAGGCCGTGATGGTTAATCCCAGCGCCATCGCCATCGCCATCACCGTCACCATCACCATCGCCACCACCGTCACCGTCACCATCACCACCACCACCACCACCACCACCACCACTAAATTCGACGTGGATCGCCGAGTTGCCGCTCCAGATGTTGCGGCCCTTGCACTTGTGGACGAGCTCGAGGTTCTCAAGCTTCACGGTGCTCTTCGTTATCAAGAACAGCGGCTTGTCAGAAGACTTGAGGCTAATCGCAAACCTGGTAGCGGTTGGGAACGGAGAAATCCCCTTGATGGTGATATTCTTCCTCCCAAAGTTAATGGACTTGGACTCGGTGTAGGACCCTCGGAGGACGGTGATCGTGCCGTTCTGGACGCAGGCTTTGACGGCGCTTCTGAGGTTTGGGCAGTCGATCGGGACGCAGGGGTTTTCCTGTGGTGTGGATTGGAGTGGATTGGATTGGATTGATGTTGTGTTGGCGAGTTTCAAAGTTGCGTAATAATCTGTTGATGTTATTGTTATAATGTGCCGTTAAATTTCCCCTAACTCACCATGTAGTGCTTCTTGAAGTCCAAAGGCTCGTTTGGAGAGAAGGAATTGGTCCTCCCAATTTTGAGGTTGCTCGTTTTCGTGTCGCTCGGATTGCACTGCGGCATGCTCGTTTTCAATTGCAGCGCTGCTGCTGCTGCTTCAGCCTTTTTAGCCGCCAATTGGACCTTTTGCTTCTCTGCCGCTCGCGCCGTGCTCTCCAAGCTAAGCTTGGGAGCACCACAGTACTGTGGAGGGAGCTTACAGAGATCCAAACACAGCTGCTTCCAAACTTGCTGGGTGTCGAGGAAGGAAAATTTCGAAGATACGAGGAGAGACTGAACCAATGCCTCCCTGCCAGCAAAAGCATAAATTGTCTGACAGACATCTAGAGGTGCTATTGTTGTGATCCATACTGTGTGTGGGAGGGAGGTGGTGAAGTTAGCTTGGTGTGGTTGGGAGTTCGATGATGGATACTGTGTTTTTGATTTGTTCTCACTCGCTCACCTTCGAATGTAGCAAGGATGGATGGGTGGATGAAAACAAAATTTTCCGGAGCTGAAGATAGCCCGAGCAGCTGACCCAGTCTGGAAAATGACATAAATAGGTGTGGGCACGCCAGCTTTGGGTTTTAAATGTGCGGTAAAAAAAAAATTCTTTTTGAAATTGGAAAATGCCAGTTTGGTTTTACAAGTACTCCCATTTAGATGCTGGACGCATTTTGTGCGAAAATCATAAGAAGTAATGGAGGCTCCACAATCAATGGTCACAATATTTATCCAATTTTTTATAAACAATGGAAATTTCAATCCGAATCGTTGCCTCCCTTTAGTTTTTCTTCTTCAAATTGTTGAAGGAGAAATCACCCTTCCTCATTTCTTGCTTCCCATTTCCGCTTCCACTCGACAGTCCCCTCACACTCTTTTCGATGTCCCTGGCCTTGCCTCCGATCATAATGTTAAACCTCTGTGCCCTTGGCGTACCCAACTGCTGGTTCGCAAGGCTCGCTAAGCTGGGCGCCACCTGCACTCTGAACGTGTCTCCCTCTACGACCAGCTTCCACCTCATTTCAGGTTTAACCGTCTCGTCCTCGGTGAAAATGAACCTGATGGTGCTCAGTCCTTTCAATCTGCTGAAGCCGGTGCCCCAAGTTTTGAAGTCGAAGCTGTTATTTTTTTATTTTAGTTTTGTGAGTTTGTGATGTATACTTTGTGACTCATACTTGTTACTTCTCACCTATCCGAACATGTCATGCTCAGCACCTTCTTGCAGTTGGCCATGATCACCTTGCTGCAGGTGTTGACCAATTCGGTCTTGTGCGGGCAAGTCAGGACGAGATCCCGATCCCCCTTCAGGTGCAGCACGACGAAGTCGTCCGCCATGGAGCTCAAGCTCGTGCTACTCAGGCTCCCATCGTTCAGGTTCACCACCGACTTGCACTTCAACTCGTCTAGGATGTACAGAAACCTGTTCGTCACGACCACCTGTCTGCCCTGCTTCCTTCCCTTCCTGTTGTATTTGTCCACCTTGTCGCAAAACAGGAACTCTGGGTTCTCTTCTTCCTGGTCGTTGACTTCCTTCACCAGCCTGTTCAAGCTCGCGTTTTCCCGCGCTTCAATATAATCCCCCAACTCTTTGAACAGAACGCTGCGCCGAGATTAATCGAGGCGCGTTTTCAACGAAGCATGAGAGCAAGAGTGGTTTAGGAGTGGGTTAGCCGTCGCCTCGCACACTTCTGTCACAAGGCTGGCTCGCTTCGCTCGCTCACTCACCTGTTATTCCTCCTCTTCTTCCCGCTGAACAAGCCCAGCTTCATGTGCTCCAACTTTGCCTTGGCCAAGAACCTCCTGATGTTGCTGTGCAGCACCAGCGCCGCATCCTGCTGCTGCTTGTACTGCGCCATTTGAAAGCGAAGAGTTAGTATATGGTTATGGTTAATGGTTTGCGTACAAGGCTCACCTCCTGCCCGGCCTTCTTCTCCCTCGCGACGGTTTGCAGCTTGACCACAGCTTGCTTCTTGTTCAGCAAGCTGTTCCTTCTCTGGTGCATCCTGTACAAGTTCTGCGCCTCTATGGCGGATTTCTTCTG
Organism: Parmales sp. scaly parma; assembly: GCA_030267985.1. Classification (NCBI taxonomy): domain Eukaryota; class Bolidophyceae; order Parmales; species Parmales sp. scaly parma. Next base: position 22,509 of record BRYC01000623.1, on the reverse strand, counting down.
CATCTTGAACTGCTGATTCTGCTCGTGCCTCCTGATCCCAGCCTGCAGTCCAATGACCAACTTCTTCTTTTGCTCGATGTCGTCGTGGCCAATTTTCGTCCTCATCGCTGACTGCAGCTTGGTGGCAGCATTTTTCGACTCCTTCAAGTTGGCCTGCGCCTTTTTGCTGCGCACCTTGGACTGGAGCTTGATGCTGGCATTGGTCTGCTTGTAACCCTCGCTCGCCTGCCTCCCCCTAATGATGCTCTCAATCTTCTGAGCCGCGAGCTTCTTCTTCGTGTAGTCCTTCTTCGCCACTCTCCCGCGCATAAACGTTTGCGCTTTCAGGGTTGCCTGCTGCTGAATTTTGAACATTTTTTTCTGCTGGATCATCCTGTGGACGTTCTGCAGCAGAACCGTCTTCTTCTTGATGTCCTGCAGGTGGACCTGCTCCTTCTTTGCCCTCTGCTTCGCCTGGATTCTCGTAGCCATGCCGGCGTAGATGGCTCGCACCTGCATCATGAGCTTCTCCTGAACCCCATTCCGCAAGAAAATCATTGTCTTTCCCTTAGCGAATTCGCTGTTCTCCATGAGCGCCTTTGAGCAGATGAACTCGCAAGCCTTTATTGATTCCTCCCTGCTCGCCTTCCTCGCGCTTGGGAACGGTTCCCCGAAGCAGAGAATTTCGTACCTCTTGTGGAACTCGGAGAAAGGCAGCCTGATAGGAAATCCTTCCCTCCGAATGCGAACGACTTCGAGGACTCCGGAGTATTTCAACTGCTCCAGGACGAGGGCTCCGTTTGCGAGTCCAGGGGATTTACTCGAGTTTGGTTTGACACACTTGATGTAGTGCGGCTCGGTGCTGCACCGAGCGAAACGAGGTGTATTTTTAATGGAGCAGGGGGGAGGCGAGCGAGCCGAACGAATTGAGTGGAATAATGTTAGTTCAGTAGTGGATGTAGCTGTCTGTAGCCATTTCGCGGGAGTTCATCGCTCGATTTTTTTTAGTTTACAAATTGGCGTGCAAATGACCCTGATTTGGACCGTCCCTGAACAATCGCTTTGCGCACATAAAGATGCGCTTGGCCGAACCCGCCACCGCGTCCAATGTTGAGCGTCTAAAACCTCCATACGTTGGAGTTACGGTCGATTCCGTGATTCGCCTTTTCTTGCCTTATTTCAGCCAACATTATTTTCCCACTCGCTTCGCTCCGCTTTTCTTCGTCAGAGATCGCTCGCTTTGCTCGCTCACCTGTGCAATGTCTCGACCAGGCGGTTCAACTGCGACCTGAACACGCTCGTGACGGTGTGCGTTGCGGCCATTTTGCTAACGTCGACGTCGATCTTGTTCCCCTCGTCGTCGGTGAGGTCCTGGCCAGGCGCAAAGTCCTCGACGACTGCGCCGAGCGAAGAAGTTGCGAAGTAAAATCGAGTGGGTTAGTTTTGTAGTGGCTCGTATTTTCGTCTTCCACAACCCCCACCCGCCTCCGCTCGCTCCGCTCGCTCACCTTCCGTGAAACCCGGTTCGCCAAGCTCTCCGACAGACTCACTGCAGGTGTTCTTCAGGAACAAACTGCTGCTTCCGCTCAGCAGACGCTTCAAATCTTCCTGCAAGGCGTCATTGTTCTTCGCAATCAGATCGTTGGCTGAGTACTCAACGTCGCCGGCAAAGTGCTTGACGATGAAATCCTCATTTCCGAATCGGCTCTTCACGTAGTTCTCGTGTATATTCAAGTGTGGTCGCTCAAACGCGGAGATGAGCTGCGAAGTTTTGATTTCGCGAGACAACATGGAGTGCTCTTCAAGCAGACACATTATCCCGTGAGGCTTCTTCTGGAACAGGTCAATGACGGGCTGGTTGTCCTTGAACGAAATAACTTCCGCGTCCAATCCCTCGTTGACGTACAATTCCTTCTCCAAAACGAACACCTGGAAATTGAACTGCTGCTGGAGCTTCTCGTTGGCGAAATTGATACACATTTGAGACAGGGAGTTGTGCTGCATAATTTCAAAGCCGAAGATGTCGAGGATTCCGATAAAGGCCCTGGAAGAGGATTTGTTCGAGGCGGAAAACCCGTTGGATATATTGATTTTCGCAACGAGCCACGAGAACAAGCTGCCGTACACGTGCTGCGCCGAGCGAAGAAGGTGCGAAGGGGTTAGTAGCGGCTCGTATTTCACGTCTGTACACAATACACTAAGTTGTGACTAGCTCGCTTCGCTCGCTGGCTCGTATGAAATCGTCTTCATCAAGGCTCGCTCGCTTCGCTCACTCACCTTGATCAAAGCGTCCAGACCTGTTTTGGCGATTGCAGGGGAGAGGTTGACGCTCGTTAGACTCCCTCGACCGCTCCGGCTGTGCCTCAAGCACAACCCTTTGCGCATCAGCTCCAAGTCCAAACCGAGCAGGTCGGAAAGTTCTTGAGCTGACATATTGGAGTTCATAACGAAGTCTGTCAGTTCTCCTGCGCGCCGAGCGAAGCGAAGCGAAGCGAGGCGCATTTTTATGAAACCGAGTGGTTTAGTATGTATTCTAATCTTCCACAAGGCTCGCTTCGCTCCGCTCCGCGCCGCTTGCTCACCTTCTTCCGCAATGGCAGAGAAGGTCACGTTGCCTAGGTGGAGGAGGCAAGCTAGGACCGTGAAGAGGCCCTTCAACTCCTCATCGTTCACACCGACGGTTCCCAAAGCCACAAACAAATCGGCAAACTCTTTTTCGTCGTCAACGCCATTGACCTCTATGCACTTGCCGTTGCTGAGCATCTTGAACTTCTCCGCAGTGGCCTCCTTTGTTAAGAATGTTAGTGTTAGTGTTAGTGTTAGTGTTTAGTTTTAGTTATGTTCGCTTCTCTCGCTCGCTCGCTCGCTCACCTCCCCCCCAAGCTTGAGCTTCCTCCTCAGGTCGTTGAGCTCCTCGTCGTCGTTCTCGTCAACGTTGCCGAGACCCTTGAGAAGCTGGTAGAAAACGTGGTAGTTGCGCTCCCCCTTGTCGGCCCTAACGAGCCTGGTCTTCTCGAGGAGAAAGTGCTCGGTGAACGCCCCCCTCAGCTCGCTCCCCTCGTCGTAGCGAAGCTTGATATACTTGCCGAATCGTGAAGAATTGTCGTTTCGGACCGTTTTGGCGTTGCCGAAGGCTTCGAGGATGACGTTCGACTGCATGATGGACTTTTCAATTTCGTCGTTGGCAGTGGCATCCCTGGCACCACCACCAGTAAGGGAGGCAGAGAGTTTTTTAGATGCATCGATGAGGTAGCGCATCACGTGCTTGGACGCCTCGGTCTTCCCAGCGCCCGACTCGCCGCTAACGATTACGCTCTGGTTCTTCTTGACCGCCCTGCCGTTGTTGTTCTGGTCCTTCATGGTTTTGTACGCGTTGTTGGCAATTACGTAGACGTGGGGCTAAACGGAGAAAAGCGGAGAAAGATTTCGTTTCAGTTCGTTTAGTGTTGTTTCGTTTTAATTTAGTCTAGTTCTAGTTTTCAGGTAGGGTTAAAAAACTCACCTTTGGGTTTTTGGAAGTTGCCGCCTCATTCATCTTCTCCTCCCCGTACAAGCCTTCGATGTGCCTGTAAGGGTTCACGCTGATTAACACCTCGGAGCAAGCCGTATATATCTGTTTCGCCTCGTAGCGTCGGAGCAGCACGAACAGCAGAGGTGCTTCGTGCAGATTGTTGATCCGAGCTGCGTCGTCGTAGTCCAACATGTGAGTGGGGTCGAACTCGTGGATGTCTTCCATGGGAAGCTGCGAATTGGGGTTAGAGCTGCGAATTTAGTTGCTAGCTTTAGGGGGTTGGCTCACCTCCATCTCAACAGGGTCGGGGTTGATCGAGGACTTAGGAATTATTACGCGGACCTGGGAAGTCAGCCGGCGGGTCGAGCCCGACTCGGCGTAGGTCGCCAGGGCCCACTCGCCGTTGGGACGGTCGAAAGCCCACACGTTGTTGGCCATGTTGGGATTAGAAGTGTGGGCGGCGTGGTCATCTTCTTCAGAGATTGAGAGATCTGACAACTTCTGTTTTGCTAACTTGTCTTGGTTCAGGAGCTCCATGAGGGGCCCCAAGAAGTCTGATGTACGCCTGGACTGGCGTCTTGAATTTTTCTTCATGGCTCACGTATGGAAGCAAGTGTTTATAACAGCCTGGAAAGATTTCAAGAAAATTCCAAATTTCTCGTCGCGACTGTCGAGACAATTCTTAAAATTAATAACTAGGCCAATGCCCAACCCCCGTGACGACAGCTTTGTTCAGACATTTTACAGCGACCATAAATATTCGTCAATCACCGAGACTTCGTACAATTATGTGGCTTCCACGATCTCAGTTGCACTCATTGGGCTGCCATTTGCTCTGTCAGACCTCAACTTGCTGATTGGAAGCTTTGTTATTGGTCTGACAATTTTGTCATGCAACTTTACATCAAAAATACTCATCCTGTTGAGCGACACTTACAAGGTGTACTCGATCGAGGACCTGACGGATATCGCATTTGGAAAAGTTTGCGCAATTTTCATATTGGTCATACAGCTTATCTTCTCGATAACAACTATAAGCCTAACGCTGCGGGAGCTTTCAATGACGATTTTGTCGGTGAGCGAGCGAAGCGAGCGAGCCTTGTGGAAGACGAGCATACTAGCCCTGACACCACCATGAACGGCGCAGGGGCTGCCGGCAAACTTCAACCCGAAGGAACACTGGGACCTACCGGTGAAGAATGTTCAGCTGGTGGTTTACGTTGTGGGATTGCTTGGAATTCCGCTGATATGCGCGAAGCGGTTGACGAGTATAGCGTACGTAAGCATCATGAGCGTGTGCTTGCTTGCTTGCGTTGGGTTAGGATTCTTTTGGGATTTTAGTGTTAATTTCCCAGGTGAGCAGGGTGGGAGCTTCCTTGAAAAAGTGGTGATACCAGCACCGGACAGCTACGTCTGCGTCGGGGTAATATTCTACGCATTCGGCAACATCTACAACGTGCTTAACTTCTACAATTCGCTGCGGCGGCGTGATGTGGAAAGGGGTTTGAGGGTGGCAAAATACAGCGTCAACGTTGTTGCTTGTATTTCCGGTTTCTTGAGCTTTGTCGCGTTCTGCGCGTATTTGCCGAACACGGGGGGCAAGGAGCCTCTTGACGACGACGACGACGACAACGATGATAGCTTCAATCCGAATTATTTTGGCGATGACGGTGTGACAGCAATAATTACAAATCACGAGCACAACAGACATGACACCACCAACAATTTTCACAGGATCAAATTCAATATATTTGTGGAGCCGACGCAGTGCAGCAAGGAAATTTTCACATGCGGGGGGATGATGGTGGCACGATGGTTCTTCGTAGGGTTTTGCGTTATGAAATTTCCGGTCGACGTAATGATGGCGCGGAACCTGTTTCGGCGGCTAATGAAGAAAATAATGGCTCGGAGATTTGCCACAAGGACAAGGGAGAATGTTAATGTCAATGCTAGCACGATCAGCACAGTTAGCGTCTTCGCAAGCTGCTGCTGCTGCTGCACGGCAAACGACTTTGACGACGATAAGCACGACAACGCGAGCAGCGAATACGGCAGCAGTAGCGAGCGATCTAGCAATATGAGCAATGTGAGCAATAAGAGTTTTGCGAGTAATACGAGTAATGTGAGCGATAGATTTATAGTTGGCGAGCACAAATACGAAAATGAAAATAACCACAACGTGAGCGTCACGTTCAGCGGTATTGGAGGGCTGGAGGAGCAACTTCTTGCTCAAAAACACGCCCAACAGCAACATGAACTGCAAAAAGGGGATGTCAAACAGAAATACAGAAGCGGGCTGATGTCGCGGATTTTTGGATCAGCACTCGGTTTGTGGCTCACCGCAATGATGATTGCGCAGATCGATCGGATCTCATACTACATCATCATCTTCGGGAGCAATGTGGCATTGGTGCTCGGGGTTATTTTCCCCGGAGCGCTATTTCTGAAGCTAGGACCGTGTTTGCACGATTTTTCAGCGGTGGCGGTGTGTGGCGTGGTGCCCAACACGTGGAGGGCTATAGCGGTAATGATGTTAGGGGGGGGGGGGATAATTGTTAATATAGTCGCTCTGACAAACATCTTTTTCTCATGACCCTCTATTCTCTATTCTCTATTCTATGTTTAAAATAGTTTTGGGAACAACATTCCGCTACTCGCGATGTAGTCCTTCCCGCCCCTCTTCCTCTCGAAACTCTTCTCCTTGTTGACCATGTTGCGGCCGAAAAGCAAGGTCCAAACGTAAATCAAGATCGCCCAGCTAAGCCTGTCCTGGGACAGGCACGCGTAGCTGCCGTAGATCATAATTTCTCCGAGGTAGTTGGTGTTCCTGCACTTGGCGAACCACCCATCCTTGATCAAACCCTTCTTGGCTTTCAGCACGAAAAACTTCTGGGTGTCGCTCGCCATCATCAACACATTTCCGACCGTGTGCAACCAAATGCAAAAGGCAATTCTAGGGAAAGACGCGTCGGTCCTGTAGTAGTTTACGCTCCACGCCATGTACCAGTAAGGAAGCAAACAGGCGGCTAGGCCAACCAGGTGCTGGAAGACGGTGACCGGCTTCTGCCAGTTTGGGTCCGGGAAGATGAGCTCCTTCAGGCACCACATCATTCCGTATGTGCCGTGCAGGGACAGGTAGATCCAGGAAGTTAGGTGGTCCTGGGTGGAGTACCGGTTCATGAGGAACCAGCAGTAGAAGATGGTACCACATTTTTGGAGGTTCACTGACCAACACATCTTTCCAAATGAGGGGCTGGGGATGAAGGGGGACATCAGAAAGGTCACCAGGGGGTCGACCACTTTCTCGTAGAGGGGGCGAGAGCCCGGGAGGAGGAAGAGCATGTTATTAGTGGGAGAATAGCAGATTTGTTATGGCAAGGAAAGATTTTTCCTCAGATTTGAGTAAAACACGACACGACGCCTCACACGAAAACCTTAAAACCTTACACACTTCAGGTTGAGGTTGATTGATTGATGTCAACTCCCTCTCCAAAGCGTGCGCATAATGAGGTATCTGAACAGTTCGCAGAGACATCCCTCCAATCCATGCAAAATAAACTAACCACAACCCACAGGTAAATGCGAATGATGGCACAATGAGCGACGTTTTCAACTCCCCGTCCCCTCCCTCTGATGACGAATCAAACTTCTCTGAGCCCACAACGAAGAAAAGCAAAACATCCTCAACCTCCTCCTCCAGTTCCAAATCCAAATCCAAATCCAAACCAAAGAAGTCAAAATCCCTCCCCCAGCACGTTGACGACTCCTCAGGAGCTGATGACAAAGAAGATGCCTCCGACGAGGAGTACCAGCAGCCGGACATTCCCGACTCCTCTGACTCCGACTCCGACTCAAACTCGAACGACGCCACCAAGCGAACTCAGCACAACAAGGCAGGCAAAGCCGCCGAGGCTGGCATAATTGTTAAAGTATATGTTGAGAATTTCATGTGTCACAAGAAGCTCACCCTCGACTTGTGCCCCAACGTGAACTTCATCAACGGTTCGAATGGTTCCGGCAAGTCTGCAATTTTAGCTGCGATTCAGATCTGCCTCGGCGCCCAGGCTCGCCGAACGGGCCGTGCGAAGGTGAGCGAGCCTTGATGAAGACGAGAATACTCGCGATGAATCATCACCCGCGAAATGGCTACAGACATAATGGCTCCATCTACTACTGAACTAACATTATTCCACTCAATTCGTATTCGTATTCGTTTGGCTCGCTCCATTTGTTTCGCTCTTGCTTCACTAAAAATGCACCTCGCTTCGCTCGGTGCAGTCCCTCAAGGATCTCATCCGAAAGGGCAGCGCTGCCACCCACGCAAAGGTGCAGGTCAAGCTGTTAAACAAAGGCAGCGACGCCTACCAGCACGACGTCTACGGCGACTACGTGACGATTGAGAAGATTATCGATCGCAGGTGAGTTTCAAAAAAATTCAGTCGAAGCGACTAATTCACGACTAACCAGACCATGCGCGCAGTGGCGGGGGTGGCTTCCGTCTCTTGACAGAAAACGGCGTGTGCAAATCGCGCGACAGGAAGGACATTGACGTGCTGTTGGATCTATTCAACATTCAGGTTGAGAATCCGGTGGCTGTTTTGGATCAGGAGCAGGCCAAGAAGTTTCTCAAGGGGAAGGACGAGGAGAAGTGGGACTTTTTCAACAAGGCTACTGAGCTGGAGCGGCTGGACAACAGCTACAACCGAATTATGGAGTCCATTGAGGAGATGGAGGAGCAGGAGAAAGCTGTCAATCGAACGTTGGAGTCGGAGGGAAAGGTAGTGACGGACTTGCAAGCCAAGTGGGAGGAGGTGAGCGAATCCCACTCAGTCTTCGCTTGCCTTGATGAAGACGAGACTGAGAATGAGAATGAGAATGAGAATGAGAATGAGAATGCGAGCCACTACGAAACTAACATTGTTCCAACTCAATTCGTTTGGTTTGGCACCTTCTTCGCTCGGCGCACAGTGTCAGGCTCTGCGGAAGTGGGAGGAGAAAATAAGGAAGCTGAACATCAGCATGTACTGGTCTGGCGTGTCGCAGTACCAGAGGATGCACGAGGAGGCGGTCGAGGCGCTGGAGCAGAAAACTGGTGTGGTGGAGAAGCTGATGAAGAAGATCGAGGACAGCAAGAAAACGCCGGAGGAGGAGGGGAAGACAGAGGCAGATTTTGGCGAGGCAGTAACGAGGTACACCGAAGAGGCTAGTTTGGCCGCTGGGAGGAAGAGGAATTTGCAGGAGGAGCTCAAAGAAGCCAAAAAGCCCGTTCGCTTCCTCGTCCGCCAAAAAGAATCCAAAGAGAAGGAAATGGCCCAAGCGGGGAAAACCCTAAAATCCTCCCGCAAGGTGAGGAGAACGAGAATACGAGCCATTACTGCTAAACTAAACTTGTCCTCACTTCATTTTGCTCGGCGCAGCGCCTGGAGGATGCTCGCAAGGAGCAGGCAGAGAAGGTTGGTCAGAAGGACAAGGTCGTTGAGAAGCTCATCCACGACCAGCAGAAAGCCGAACAACAACTCGCCGACAACACCGAGCATTATAAAAGGCACGAAATTCAACTTCCCAAACTCGTACAAAACTACGAAGAGTCCAAAGAAAACGTCACGCAAGTTGGATATAGGAAAAACGAAATCACATCCAGGCTCGCCAACCTTAAAACTCAGTATAAGGAGCTCGATAAGGGCAAGGACAAGCTGGCGATGTATGGCGGTGGCGCGATGACCTTGCATAGGTGAGCGAACGAACGAACGAACGAACGAACGAACGAACGAACGAACGAACGAACGAACGAACGAACGAACGAACGAACGAACGAACGAACGAACGAACGAACGAACGAACGAACGAACGAACGAACGAACGAACGAACGAACGAGCATACCAGCCACTACTAAACTAACATTATTCCACTCAATTCGTTGCAGCAAAATCAAGCAGCAAACGCAAGCCGGCAAGTTCAAGGGGAAGGTTATCGGTCCGATTGGGAGCTTTTTGAAAATCAAGCCGAACATGTCCAAGTGGGCGGGACTGACGGAGGTCGCGCTGGGAAACAACGTCATGTCGGCGTTTGTTTGCGAGCGGAAGGAGGACGTGAACTTGCTGGTGAAACTGAGGCAGGACAGCAAAATCGGAGGGAACCAGTGCAACATTTTTCAGCAGACGCCCTACGCGAGGTACAAGACGAAGCCCCTACCTGTGAACAGTCCTGAAATTCAGTCTCCGCTCACCGTTTTGGACGTTGAGGACGATTTGGTTTTCAATTTCCTCGTCGATCAGGGTCAAGCGGACCAAAGAGCAATCGCCTCGACCAAGAAATCCTCCGAGGAGCATCTCATGGTGAACCGGGGCGGCCGCTTCGAGACCAAGGGTAATGGAGGTGAGCGAGCGAGCCTTGATGAAGACGCGAAATATATACGAGCCACTACTAAAATAAACTAAACTAACATTATTCCACACAATTCGTTTTCACACCTTTTTTTTTCACTCGGCGCAGTCATCAAGCAGGTAATCTTCGGACCCCGCGGTGATCGTTGGCAGACGAACCGCGGCAACGTTTCCATCACCTCCAACGAGAGTCAGTTCAACCCAGCGGGGAACCTCCTTGGCGTTGACCAGGAGCAGGGCAAGAAGAACATTCAGGCCAAGTTGAACACAGTGAACGAGGAGCTCACTGCGATCGAGAGTGAACTCCAGGCGGTCAAAAAAGCCTCCCACCAAGTGAAAAAAGAGTGGAACGACTGTAACGGGAGGATGTATGAATTGGGGGGCGAGCAATCGGACCTCCGCGACAAGCTGCGAAGTTTGAAAGAACTGGTAATTCAGCAGGACGACTTGGAGATCGACACGACTGATATGGAGGATGACATCAGGGAGAATCAGAAGAATGCTTTGGAGGCGGAGACGGCCATTCGAGACTTCGACTCCGAAATATCGGAGCTTGAACCCGGCGTTGAAACAATCCAAGCCACCCTCGCCGAGGAGACTGCCCGAAACGAAAAGGTTAATGATGATTTGATGGACGCTGAGAAGGAGCTTGAAGTTTTTTTAAAGAAGGTGAGCCGCGAGCGAAGCGAGCGGCGAGCGAAGGAAGGAAGGAAGGAAGGAAGGAAGGAAGGAAGGAAGGAAGGAAGGAAGGAAGGAAGGAAGGAAGGAAGGACGCGAGCGGCAAGCGAAGCGAGCTAGTTACAACTAGTGTATGGTGTTTGGTGTTGCTGGCTCGCTTCGCTCGCAGCTCGCTTTTCACTACTACTCTCAACAGAACTAACATTTATTCCACAAAATTCAATTCAATACTTTCAGGTACGCCTCGCCGAGGCCTCGGAGGACAAGCTCGCCAACAAACTCAAAGTGGCTGAGGAGGAACAGGTTGTTGCTAGCTTGAATGCTGAAGAGCTGAAGGAGAAGTTTGACAAGGCAGATCGCAGTGCGAGAATTATGGTGTACAAGGATAGCGAGGGTGAGAAGAAGAAGAAAAAAAAAGACAATAAAAATGGTGATGACAATGACAGTGACAATGACAATGACGATGATAAAATGAATGACGATGAAGACGATCAGGAAATCAATTTCGACGAAATCGATTTGTCCCACATCAAGCCCGAGCGAACCAAGGACAGCAGGAAGGCCTACGAGGCGAAGATCAAGCTTGCTCAGACGAGCTTGGAGAAAGAGGTGAGCGTTGTTGTGTTTTGAGGTTGCATTACAAACATTACATTATACTAATTCGCGGCGCAGCGCCAAAAGCGCCAAATCAGCGAAGAGGACGCGATCGAAATCAGACAAAATTTGAACGAGGAGAAAAGGAAGCTGGGCAAGAAGACTGCGAGTCTGAACGAACTTATGAAGAACAAGGAGAAGCTCAAGGTTGACGTGAAGAAGAGAAGAAAACGCTTCAAAACCTTCCAGAAGCACATCATGCAGCTCACAAACAGCACTTTCGACGAGATGCTCAACAAGAAGGGAAGCTCGGGAGAAATCATCTTCTCCAAGCCCAAAAAGGTGATGGACAATGAGGGGAAAACCAGGAATGTGCCCGGAACGTTGGGGCTAACCGTGCAGAAGGATAACAACGACGAAATGAGTCAGACCAGCGACATCAAGGCGTTAAGCGGGGGGGAGAGAAGCTACACGACCATCGCGTTGCTGTTGGCATTGGGGGAGAACTTGGAGGTGAGCGAGCGAGCCTTGTGACTGGCTACACTCCACTCTTGACTACACTAACCAACTCAACTATTCTTGCTCGCTCGCTTCATCTATGCTTCGCTCGCGCAGACGCCGTTCAGGGTCTTCGACGAGTTCGACGTTTTCCTTGACTCGGTGGCGCGAAAGATTGCGTTGGATACGCTGGTGGACACCAGTCTTCAGCTCGAGCACAGGCAGTTCATCTACATCACACCCCAAGATTTGAGCAGCTTGACCCCTCACAGAAGGTTGAAGCTTATCAAGATGGCGCCGCCCGAGAGGGGACAGCAAACTCTAAGTTAGAGCAACAACTGGTAAAATGAAGGCTCTATATTGAATTGAGGGATTTTTCATATGTTCATTCTTCTTCCTACTTCCACTATCAATTAGTCACTCACTCACTCTCGACTTCCCCAAATCGAATTTCCTTCCATTCTTTTCGTGAGGGGAAGAAAGTGCTTGCAAAATACTAAAGTGGGCAAGAGGGTGAAATCGGCTAAGGAAACTTTGTGCTCCCATCGCCAATGGTCCAATCACGAGCGAGTTGAGAATTGAGAGCTGGCGCTTGAGATTTTGGAGTTTGAAATGGCGCAGGTGGATGGGGAGGCCACGTGTGTTTGGATAATTAGCTGCTGCTGAGCTTTCAGTAGGGGGATGTCTGGGGAGAAGGAGAGGCCGTTCGAGGACCTTGGAATCAAGAAACTGTAAGATCACAGCCGATTCATGAAGGGATTTTATTGGAGAGTCGGCTTCGTTGAAAACCAAGAGAGGGATTTTAGATTGAGGATTGGGCGCGAGTGGAACTAAGTATTGTTCAGTGTGGGTCACATACTTGATGTCTATGAGAATTTGAACATCAGGCCGGTGGAGGAGCCAAATTCTTGTCGTGCATTGTTGTTCGACGAGATCCTGTCATAGAAAGTCATTGGAGGTTGGGGAGAAGGCATGAGAGGTTGTGCAGACATGATGGATTCCCTTCGACATCCGAACTTTTTTTTTTTTTTTAAACAATTTAATATGGGCGTATCGACCAGAAGCCGAGCTTCTCCCAGTGAACCCTCATTGTCACGAGGACGGACTCGATCGCGAGGACGATCTCGAACCCCAAATACGCCAAAACCATCATCATCACGATCTCGAACCCCAAGAAAAAGAGATTCTTCCAAACGACAGGGCCGTACCTATGTTCCAACGAACCTAGAGAAGCAAAAGAAAGTCCAACGAACCCACAACTTCTTCAAAAGAAAAGCTGTACAGTTCTCCCTCATTCTGGCTCTCTACCTCCTTTACAATTCCTTCATTTCCCCCTCCTTCGACTACGACCTTCACAACTTAAAACCATCGAATATCACCCTACATAATTTTTTTTTCCTTGCTACCCACAACAACAAAGGTTACAATCTAGCACTCGGACCCGTCTTCTTCGGATTTTATTCTTATTTTGGAATTCTGTCAGGTTTGAACATTCACAACTTCCTCAAGGTAACCGGAGCGACCGGATCTTCAGCTGGAGCAATCGCTGCGGCAATGTTCTGCTCTCCCCCCCCTCTGGATTTCGACCGCATAAAATCTTCGGTTGGAAAAATCCAATTCTCCGAGATCAACGATTTTCCTGGCTATCTTGCTCTCTTCCACGGCAGCAAAGCAGCAGTTGTGTTGGAGGATTTGAATGGCGGTTCCATGGACCTCGAGGACTGCCATGTTCCGTATCTCCCAACCGCGTTCGATTTGGTCCGCATGCGCGGAGTCGTCCTAACGTCTGGCGATGCAGCGCTCGCAACGCTCGCCTCTGCCACATTTCCTTTCCTGTTCAGCCCGCAACTTTGGGTCACCAACAAATCCCCCCCTCCGTCCGTTCTCGTTGCGACGGCGCGAAAAGCAGGGCTCGGGAACACACTCCACCAGCTGAAACGAATCTTGCAAGGTGCAAGTCCCGAGCAGCAATATGAGAAGCAAATTCCATCCGAACCCCCCCTCCACCAAACCAACAACAACAACAACAACAACGAGCAGATGAACTTGCTAATTGATGGAGGGGTCAGTGATCATATGGGTCTCGCTGGCGTGCCCCTTCTGCCTCCGTCCGACTTTTTGGTCTCAATTGTCGGCTCAACATTTCTCCGGGATACTACGCTGAAGCACACAACAAACACCCACCAGCTCACAATCTTCCTATCCAACCTCCCAAATATCGGTCCCTTCACAATGCACAGGGGCGCTACAGCTGTGGAGGTTGCCGAACAGAAAATAATAGAAGCACTGGGTTCGCCTAACAAGCTTCTCCAAGGACCAGAAGAAAATCACTTCGTGCTTCACTTAGATCTGAGCGCACCATCACCATAGCTAGCAAACAACTCTTTATATTTAATTTTGAAAAATTAGCTCTTCTTCATCGCGTCAAGTCGAGCTTGGATTCTATTTTTCAATTCGATCCCACGATTACCATCGTTCTCCACTGTGCTTTTATTACCATTGTTATTGCTATTACTGTTCAAACTTTCCAACACCGCCTCCTTTCTCTTGAAAATTATCTTTAGCTTCAGATCCCAAATGATATCGTTTTCGCTCCCCTGCGCCTGCTGTTCGCTCATTCTCGCAAATACTTTGACTGCAATTTCGCTCTTCCTCTTCCTCAGGATCGGTACAACCAAGGTCAAAAATCCATCCTTAATCTCGGGCGCTAGCGCCAGCAGCGTTAGTCCGCTAGGGAATGTCTCTGGGATTCCTTTCGTGTCATCTGCAAGACACTGAAGCCAGAGTTTCAAGTACTGGAGTTTTTGCTTGTCTGTTGTCCAGTTAGTGAGTAAGTGGGAAATTACAGGACTGTCCAGTTCGAACGGCGGTAGCGGGTGGTCCTCGAAGAGTTCCTCCCACTCGGCTAGGTTGCTCATTGAGGAGCTGACTGAGCTGGCTCTCGATATGTTAAGTGAGTCTGATTCTTCTTCAGGTTCTACTGCTGCTGCTGCTGCTGCTGCTGCTGCTGTTGATGGTTGTTGTTGTTGTTGTTGCTGCTGCTCTTCCGGTGGATTGTCCCGCTGCTGCTGGCGTTGCTGTGCCCTCTCAAGCATTTGCTTGCGCTCGTCGGCAAACTTTTTGCGGGCGAGTTGCTTTCTCTCTGGGGTGGTAAGTTGTTGGGCTGGTGCTGGTGCTTGTGCTGGAGCCGGGAGTTTTGTGTCCTCCTCTTCCTCCACCTCCACCGCCGCCGCCGCCGCCGCCGCCGCTTCCTCCACCACAGCCGCTTGCTTCTCTTCCTGCAAAATTTTGTTCTTCCCTTCCAATTTTTCACACACTGTCTTAAGCGCCTTTGCCGCGTGTTTCAGCGCCTTCTTTTCGCTCTCCGTCCTGGCAAGCTCCGCCTTGATCGCCTTTTTTTCGCTCTCCGTCCTGGCAAGCTCCGCCTTGGCCTCCTCCAAAGATCTCACCAAATCACTTTTTGACTCTCTGATCTTATTGTACTGCTCAGACATGGTGTTGAGCTCATCCTTGCTGGAGGATAGGCGCTTTTGTACCGAGGCAAGGGTGGTGGTAAGCCGTTCAATTTCTTCTTCGTTACTGTTACTGCTGCTGTCCTCTGTGTTTGCGGGTGGCAATGGCGGGGTGGGCGAATTGGTGGCCACTGGCGCGGCCTCCAATTCGCTTAGTTTCTGCGCCGAGCGAAGCGAGATTGTGCGCATTTTTAATGAAGCAAGAGCAAAACGAGCGAGCCAAACGGTTTAGGTGGGTTAACTAGTAGTGGATGTAGCCGACTGTAGCAATTTCGAGCACTTCATCGCTTGAGTCTTCCCAAAGGCTCGCTCGCTTCGCTCGCTCACCTTCATGATACTTTCGATTTTGGTGTTTTGATTTTCAATTTTGTCGGCAAAAGTACTGCTCAAACCTTGTATGGCGGCCTTTTGTTCTGCGGCGGTGTTGGCGGCGGAGCTGGCGGCATTAACGAATCTTTCGTTAACGTTAGCCTGTAAGCTTCCCAAGTCCGCCGCGTTGGCCACATTTGCAGAATTAATGCCTGCCAACTTTTCGCTCACTCCCTGCACGTTGACCAGCCCACCTTCCAATCCCTGGTTGATTTCTTTGACTAGATCTTTCAAGTTTTCCTTCTGCGAAAGAATTTAGTTAGGGTGGAACTCGCTCACAGCTCTATATGGCACTCACCTCCAGCTTGAAGTTCAAATCCAACAACACATCCTGCTTGTTCTGCTGCTGCTGCTGCATGGTAACAGCATCCCCCGTATCCCTCCTGACCTCCTTCATGGCGCTGTCAACCCGGGCCCGCTCACTGCGCTTCGTCAACGCCGCGTTCTGCTTCGTTGCTGCATCTAGCTGAGCCCGTAGTGCGTCGTTCGTGCCCTCTGCAGAGCTCGCCTTCTCGGTGAGGATGGTAACCATTCTGCGGGCCTCTTCGAGCTGCTGGGCGTGCTGCTGGGCTGATTTTGTCGTCGATGAGGAGAGCAAGGATGCCAGCTGCTCCCTCTCCTTCATGACGAGAGCGAGTTGGGTTTTCAAGTTTTTGCACTGCGCGAGCGAGCCATGGAATAATGTGAGTTTAGTTTTGTTGGCAAGCGGAGACTGAGTGATACTTACCTCTTCTTGCGCCGCCGCGCAGGAGTCGGAGGCCATGGCGCAGTCCTGCAACGCGGCCCTTTTCGTTTCGTCCATTGAGAGCTTGTTGGAAGAGATGGTAGAGTTCAGTTGTGTAATGTCAGTTTGAAGAGATTCGCTGGTGGATTGGAGGGTCGAGAGCTGGTTGTTGAGCGAGGTGATGGTTGATTGAGCTGTGGCAAGGGACTGTTCGGCTGTTGAGAGAGAGTCAATATTTTGCTGCTGTAATTCGTTGTTGGCTTGGTCATTGGCTTCTGAATTACTTTGGACTGTCTGTCTTATTGTTACCAGCTCGTCCTTGAGTTTCCCGTTCTCCTCCTGCAAGGTTTTGTTGGCTTGATCGTTGTTGGTTGAACTGTCTTGGGCAGCCTCCCGCATTCTAACCAGCTCATCATTCAGTTTTCCGTTCTCCTCCTGCTGCAAGGTTTTGTTGGCTTGGTCGTTGGCCATTTTTTCTCCCAATCTAATCTCGACCTGCACCTTCTCCCCCTTTAAACTTTCACACTCGCTCTGCAACACGCTCAGCTCGTCCAGCAAGTTACCGTTCTCCGTCCCCTGGCTCTCCCCACTCGCTGTCAGCTCTACAATTTTGGCCCTCAGTTGCTTGACAACCTCGCTTCCCTTGGCATTGGCTTGTTTTAAGCTTTGAATTTCTTCTTCTGCTCCTCCGCCACCTTGTCCATTCTTTTTCAACTCCTGGACCTCCATCTGCAACACCTCGTTCGTTTCCTTGCTTTTCTTCAGCCTCGCGCCCCAATCCCGAACGTTCCTCTCCCTCTCAGCCTTGACAGCTTGGTCCTTCTCTTCCCTCGTCACACTATTGCTATTGCTATTGCTATTACTATTGCTTGTCTTCAGCTCCTCCTCCAACATCCGGATCTGCTGGGCGTGCATAATCGCGTCCTGCTCCGCACTCGCAGTAAAGTCGCTCAGGCTCCTATTTAGAACCTCGATTTGGCTCTGCATTGCACTATTCTCGGCCACGGCCTCTGCTCCAGATCCAGACTCCAATTTTGACGTCAAGGTCAAGTTCGCCGCCAGCACTGCATCATACTCTTCCTGCGATGGTCCTGCCTGCGGGTGGGAGCTTGGTTCCGGCTCCATCTCCATCCCATGACTGGCAAGCTCAGTCTGGGACTGGATGAGTTGCTGTCGAAGATCTTCCTTCTCGAGGCGAGTTTTATCCAGATCTTTCTTTAAGAGCCTCAAAGCTGTCACTGCTTCAGCCAGCGACATGGTAAAAATGAATTCAAGATGTTATAGGTTAAGTCAATTTTTACAGTTGATATTTTATTTAAAAATTTTATAAACTAAATTCCGTCCCTTTTGACGCAATGAATTTCCCACTCTAAAAAACTTAGTTCTAAGCACCTGTCACCTCCTATAATTTTTCATGGACTTCGATTCGCTAGAAGAGTCACTTTCTGCGACTCGCACGGCGATTGAAAGAAGTATCAGAAACACTGCAGATGAATTTCCCATTCCTGCCCTCACGGACAAAATGCTCAGTCGACCTCCCTTCATGTTTCTCTACACATTGATAAAGTCGATGGTCCTGAGTGCTGGAGATTCCATGGATGGTCTACTCCTGGCCGAGGAAGTTTCCGAGAACCCAACCTTCACCAAGTCCTCAAAAATCAAATTCCTCGTGCGCATCCTCCACACCGTCCAGCACATAACGGGCGAACGAGTTGACATTTTCGTCTCGCCCGCTAAAGTAATCAGCGGGAAGGACGTTATGGCAACCCACTTCTTACTTAGGGAGCTCGCGAAGGCGACCTGTTATCCGCCGATGAAGGTTGCTGACGCTGTTAGCGAAGTCAATCAAGTGGACGAAGTTGTGCTGTATCAGAATTCTGTCCGATTGAGGAATACGATTACAAGGATACAAGCAAAGTTCAGGGGGAAGTTGCAGAGGAGGAAGGAAGGGGAAGGAGAAGGGGAAGGAGAAGGGGAAGGGGAAGGGGAAGGGGAAGGGGAAGGGGGGGGGAGCGGTGACCAAATTAACCATATCAAAGAAGCAGAAGAAGGGAAAGGAGGAGCCGTGAAAATCTCTAATGCGAAAATTGTATCGACCGTTGATGGCTTGCCGCCAGTGGACTTCTCAAGAGCCAGTAGCCGAGGCAGCGATAGTGACGATCTTTCCGTTGACGATGACAATTTTAACATCATGGAGACCATGAACGGGCCGCGAGGGAGCCCGCTCAGCACGCTAGTTGACGAAGGTGGGGAGGGGGGGGGGGGTAGTAGGCTTGCGATGATGATGGAGGAGAGCGTCGACGAGGATTCGATTGTTGACATGGGTGTAATAGTGGCGCCACCGAAGGCCACACCACCGGAGGTTGTAGCGGCTGTGACAGAAGCTCTGTTGGTTAAAGCAACTGAGGAAGAGGAAGAGGCAACGGAAACCCCACCAAAATCGCCAACCAAAACGAAAAAGCGAAATTTTACAGTGACAACCAAAAAATTACAGAACGCTTCCTCTGACTCACAGCCCGAAGAAATAGTGTCAACGCTAGAGGCGCAATCTTCCCCGAAGAAGCAGTCCGTGGTGAGCTTGTTTTTTGCCGACGACAGTCCAGCTTTGCCTGATGAGCCAAAGCTTGTCACCAGCAGCAGCAGCAGCAGCAGCAGCAGCAGCGGCAACAACAGCAATAGCAGTGTGGACAGCGAGACAAGTGGAGGAGAGGAAGAGGAGGAGGAGGAAGAGAAGAAAGAGGAGGATGAGAAAAGCACAAAAAGACCAACGAGAATCACACCGTTCAACAAGAGAGTCACGGCGTTCAAGCCCGTTCTAACAATAGTAACGAGCCCAAGCTCCTTGAAGGAGAAGTTGGAGCAAGAGCTACAGCAACACCACCCCGAACCTATCGTCCCAATCTCCCCCCTTACACCGATCGAGTCCGAATCAAATTTGCAGGAAGAAATGGACAAGGAGCTTCAGCAGGCCCACAAAGTGCTGCAAGAGGAACTGAGTAGGTTGAAAATTGCAATGGGCAAGGAGAAAGCGAGGCAGCGGGAAAAGCTCCAGGAGAGGATTGATAGCAAGGCGGCCAAAAAACCTGGGACGCCGTCCACGCCGCAGCCAAAGGTTGAGGAGGAGGAGGAGGAGGAGGAGGAGGAGGAGGAGGAGGAGGAGGAGGAAAAGGATGTGGACGAAAAGGATGAGGACGAGGACGAGGAGGAGGAAGAAGAAGAGGAAGATGCGTTTGTCCCGGAACAAATCGAACAGCCACCCCCAACCCCAAAACCACTCGTTGTTCCGGAGAAGATAGAAATAATTCAGCCTCAGCATCAGCCAGCTCCTGCCCTTCTTACTCCAATCACAGTAAAAATCCCAACTCCAATTCCAACTCCGATACAAATCGACCCGATCATACAACAACAAGAAACGGCAAAATACCTCGCCTCCCTCCCACCACCCACCACCACCACAACCATTCAATCTCCCTCCCGATCAGTAGTCCATGACGACGCCGAGCTAAAGCGGGCGAAGCAAAACGTCCTCCAAATGAAGAACAAGTATGCCAGCTCGTTGAAGAAGATGAAGGCCAAGGAGACTTCCCTCGACGAGAAGGAGGCGACGCTGAAGAAGAAGGAGGAGCGGGTTCAGAGGCTGGCGGAGAATCTAAGGAGGCAGAGAAATCAACTGAAGAAGCAAGAAGTGAGCAAGTCGAGGACTGAAGTTGATGCCATGAAACGGCAAGTTGAGTCGCTGCTAGTCAAGCTGTCGCCTGAGAAGGGGAATGGGAATGGGAATGGGAATGGGAATGGGAATGGGCCACAGCAAGTAAAAAGATTTGTCTCCCACCCGAAAAACAACTACATTTCCCCATCGACGTCGATTGTCAAAAAGAAAATCTACCGCAACCAATACAGAATCAGCGGGGAACGAATTGAGAATTTCAAGCAGCGAAAACTAACGGAAGAGCGACAGGCAACATTACTCGAAGAGCAGAGAATTCTCAAATTGAAGCTCAAAAAAGAAGAGGGGAAAGTGTTGAGGGAAGCGGACTTCAATACGCACAGTATGGACATTTTGGGGGATAGCGTGCCGAGTCCAATTGACTTATTGAATAGTGGCAATAGTCTGTTGCAACAGGAGATTCAGAGTCAAATCACCCAAAACGATTCTCTGTTGTCCAACAGTGCCGACGAAATGAAGCAATACGAGCAGTATTTCAAGGACCTAAATAACTCCCCCCAACAACAACAACAACAACAACAACAACAACAACAACAACAACAACAACAACAACAACAAAAGCAACACAAGACTAGGCGTCGGAAAGTGAAAATGAAACAGAAATTCACCTCCTCCTACGGAAGAAAAATTCCCACCACCAAAAACACGAACATGCCATCCCCGCTCGACATCCTCCCCGATAACAACAGGTCCGCCTTCGGAATGGCCAAGGCTAAAGTTCAGGCCGAGCCTCAGTACCAACAGTGGCTGAGCAGCTACGAGAAGAACATGGAGATGAGCTACACCAAGAATTTAACGCAGCTGAATGGACTAATTCCCAAGGTGAGCGAGCGAACGAGCGGAAATGGAAGAGTACTAAACTTAAACTCACCCACTCAATTCTTAGGGGAGCTCGTACGCTGCTGCGATGAAGCAGAGCAGCGGTGTGTATGGTGCGGGCGCGGCTAAGAGAGGGGGGGTGAAAAAGAGGAGAAACTCCGCCACGGGGGGGGGGGTGAGCCCTCGATACAGCACAGCAGGCAGCAGCAGGGAAAGCAGGAGCGCGGAGGACAGCAGCAGCATGATTTTGCAGGCGCAGGAGGGGGTAAGACCTAAGAAAACGCTCACCCCAATGAAACTGAAATTGAAACTGAAACACAGAGGGAGGTTAAGCCCGCAGCAGCAGAAGCAGCAGCCGAAGGTGAGAAGCCGCGAGCGGAGCGAGTTAGTCACAACTAGTGTATGGTGTTGCTTGCTCGCTTCACTAAACTAACCCACTCAACTCGTCGATGCAGCTGATGCAGGGAAAGAAGAAATTGATGAAGACGAATCAAACGATGGAAGAGGAAATGCCCATGCCATCGTTCACGCCAACGGAAGAGGAGACAAGCTCAATCAAAGCGGCGCTCTCAAAGCTGGAAGTATTCGCGCGGCGGAAGAGGGTGAGGCTCAGCGACATGTGCAGCAGCACGAAACCGGGCGGGAACATTACGCTGGCAGGGCTACAGAAGGATTTGGTCGGCTTCAATGGCATTGTGAGCGAGCGTGAGATCGACGTGCTGCTGAAGCACTTGGCTGGGGCGGAGTTCAAGTGCGAGGAGAGTGGGGCTGGGGGGGGGCTGGTGAACTTTAAAAAGATTATGGACGAGATGAGGGATGCTCACACGAGTTCCGTGAGGTCGAGTAAAATTAAAAGCAAGAGTGTGCGAGCGAATGTGCTTCGCAGCATCGACACTAATGGTGAGGCCGTCGCAAACATCATAAGAGGGGACGAGAAGTTCGACAAGAAGATGCTGATCAAAACCAAGGCCAAGGCTGCAGAGGCGTACGGAGGCTACAAGTTCTCGTTCGACGAAAACTCCCCCGTGCGCGGGATTGCGCCGCCAACGATTGGAGGCGGGGATGAAAACTACCAGATTCAACGAATAATGAGCGAGGAGGGGAGAGAGGGGGATAATAACAACAATAACAACAACAATAATAATAATAATAATAACAACGCTTGGCTGAGCTCGTTCGACAAACGAATGGAGGAGGCGTTGAGCCGGCATAAGAATTGAATTGAATTGAAATTGAAATTGAAATGAAAGTATAAAAAAAATGTAAAGAATTGATTGTTTCCGACTTTGCTCCACATTCTAAATCGCGCTCAGAATAGCCCTGGACGCTTCGAGCAGCTCGAGAACGGCCGTCTGCGAGGCGGGAGTCGCGTCCCCGTTGATGACGTCGACGCTGCGGTTCCTGTTTCTAGCGTCGAGCTTGAGGCGCAGCTCGGCTAGCTCGACCTTGAGCGACGTGGAGCTTGCTTCGAGCGCGGTGAGAGGGTCGCTTCCTTCGTCTTCGTCTTCGTCTTCGTCTGGGCTTGAATTTGAGCTTTGCTTTGCGCTTAGCAAAGCGGAGAGGGAGGCGAGGGTCGAAATGAGGGCTGGATCGATGTGGTTGATCAGGGGAGAGGAGGAAAGGTGGGAGAGGAGGAGGTTGGAGTTCGCGGGGGAATGCTTGGAGGAATTGACTCGCTTTCTCTTGAGGGAAAGCGTCGTTAGGAGGGGGGGGG
>BRYC01000620.1:25498-54219 GCA_030267985.1 Parmales sp. scaly parma | reverse complement strand
CGACTTTCTCGAGTCGTGCGGCGGCCAGGCCTCCCTGGTCGCGTCGTGGGACTGCAGCGAGAAGTTTCGCGGCGCGGGGGGGTATTCGGCAGATGGCAAGTCCAGCAAGAACAGCGACACGTACTTCTACGACGAGGGGGGGGCTCAGTTCAGGAGCAAGACGGAGGTGAGCGAGCGATGGACCCCCACTACTAAACTAAACTAAACTAACCAAACCCACTCACTCACTTGTTTGGCTTCGCTCGGCGCAGGTTGCTAGGCACTTCAAATTGGAGGTGACCCGGAAGAAGGATTCCCAGCCCAAGGCGGCCAAAAAGGTCAATCACACCGACGAGGAGAAGCTCAAAAGGGAAATTCTCAAGCAATCCGCCAAGCGAGACAAGCAGCTCGCCAAGGTTGAGCAGCTCGAGAAGGAACTCCATACCTCTCAATACCCAATCCTGGACGAGCTCCTCGACCAGGAGCTGAACCCCACTTCCAAGTTACGCCCAGCCCCCGAGGCGATCGGCTTCCCCGGCATTCCAACCCCCTCAACAACCGATCTGGTTGTTGTTTGGGACTTTCTGTCAATGTTCGACAAAACCCTCAACCTCACACCCACCAATCTCGACGATTTCGCCACTGCGATTTTCCAAGGGAGGGTTCCCACGACCACCACAACTTCCACCGACTACGATGTCACGCCTGTGTTCCTCACCGAGGCTCACTGCGCGCTTCTCAAATTAATTATAACTGACAATAAAGAGAAGAGGGGATTGCAGGACAATAACAACATTTTGTGGGAGGCGCAGGGGAGGAAGCTCCAGGTGAGCGAGCTATCCGCATCCGCATCCGCATCCGCATCCGCATCCGCATCCGCCTCCGCATCCGCATCCACACCCACACCCACACCCACACCCACACCCACACCCACACCCACTACACTAATATACTAACATTATCCACATAGGTCTCGGAAGATCCGCTGGCCACCTTCAGCAGCCAGGGCAAGGTTGTGAGCGCCGGGTTGGACGTCGAGAGTGCTTTAAAGGAGTCCGAGGAGCTGAGTGTAACGAAGAAGTGGTGCCGAGCTCTCGAATCCATCCGCCACGCCAAGACCAACGGCGGAAGCCAGATTAAGGTGGCCGTTCAGCAAGCCGTGGAAATTACCGATAACGCGCTCGTGAAGGCGTACCTCACGCGGGCCCTCCGGAAGTGGAAATCTGGGGCAGGGGGCAACACGAAGCGTCCGGCTGTTTTCCTCCTCGATCAGTTCGTTACCGGCCGGCCCGGTCTTGAGAACCTCTCCCAGGTTTCCTCCGACGAGTATGGTGAATCCGATAGTAACGATAACGACAACAATGTGGACGTCATGGACGACGAGGAGGAGGAGGATGATGATGATGAGGAGGAGATAGTTGATGAGGAAATAATTGAGGAGGAGGTGAGCGAGTTAACTAACAAAACAAAAAACTAAAAAACAAAATTTAACCCCCACCTTACTTCGCTCGGCGCAGTACTGGAAACCTCCCTCCCTTGCCGACAGGCTCATTGGGGAGAAGCTCCCAAACGAGGAAGACGTCACCGCCGTGAACTGGCCGCTCTACGCGTCCATCACGTTGCAAAAGATCTTGGACCTGTACGAGAAGAAGGCCAACCAGGCTGACTACGACATGCGCGAGCTGCGCGATGCTCCTCCCTTGACCAAGGAAGAGAGGGACGATCGGCGCTCCAAGGCCGCCATCAGGCTGTTCCCTCCCAACAGCTGGGAGGGGGAGTCTAACAAGCCGCAAAATTCCGCGCTGTCCCCGCTGGAGACTGCGATCCATAGTCTCGGGAAGGGGAATCCGTACCACACTTTGAGCGTGACGGAGAGGATTGTCGTGTTGAAGGTCTTGACCGAAGGTGAGTTTCATTTAATTTAATATTTCATTCCGTCTCCGCTCGTCTCGTGGCTCGCGACTAACTCGCTCTTTCGTTTCGCTCGGCGCAGCTGCGTACGACTCCTACCAGATTCAGAGGGTCATCAAGGACAACAACGACTTGAAGGTCAGGGCCGAGAAGGATTTGGAGGTGAGTGAGCGAAGCGAGCGATGAAGTGCGCGAAATGGCTGCATACATAATGGCTACATCCGCTACTAACCTAATCCAACCCAACCCAACCCAACCCAACCCAACCCACCCAATTCGTTTGGCTCGCTCGGTGCAGGCCCATAATAAGCAGCTCGCCAGGGAGACCCGGGAGCAGTGGGGCGAAACCCAGAAGCTTGCGAAGGAGAGTATCATCTCCGGGCGCCAGCAAAAGTTCCTAGAGGATTGGCGATCGAAAAAAATCAAAACCAAGTCGGGTCCACGCGGAATCAATCTTCGCGTCCTCGACACGGAGGAACTCCACTCTCACCTTAACACCCAAGAAGAAGATTTATACGACAAGATCGACGAACAGACCGTGGCCAAAACTGAGATCATCGCCAGAGCGAAGTTGCTAAAATCAGTCACGTACATCTTCGGGGAGGGGGCGTTCTTCGACCACTGTCGGTTCTTCACCACGAGGGAGGTGAGTCTCACTCAGTCTCCGCTCGCCTTGATGAAGACGAGAAACACTTCTTGCTATGAATCCCGTGAACTGGTTACAGACATAGTGGCACATCACTACTTAGCTAACATTATTCCACCCAATTCGTTTGCTTCGCTCGGCGCAGCTCAACTCCCACGACACGTCCTTGCTCAAGAGGCTGAACAAAGAGTGCCAGGATGGGGGCCTGAACGGCGACATCGATGCCGACCTCTCTGCCCTCGGTTATTCTCGCGAGAGAGTAGCCCAGGAGAAGCGAACGAGGAGGCAGAGGGATAAAATGAGGGACGAGGCGGCGAACATAAAGGAGGTGAGCAGCTAACCCACTCATTACTTAAAACTAAACTAAACTAGACTAACCCCCACTCACTAGTATCGCGAGGAGGTGCTCCTTGAAATCGCCGAAGCGATCGATTCTGGCGACGTCAGGCAGATGTCCAAGGCGATCAAAGCGGCCGATCGAGCCGACCTGACCAATTTGCAAGACGAGCAGGGCGAATACATGCACCAGAGCGTGTTTGACCTTCACATGGCCAAGAACGCCGCAGAGGAAAAGAGAGATTCGTTCAGGAAGCAGCAAAAATTGGCGCACACGAAGGAGGTGAGCGAGCGAGCCTTGATGAAGACTCATACTAAGCTAACCCACTCAAATGCTTCGCTCGGCGCAGCTCTGCTTCACTCGCACCACCCCCCTGGGCGTCGACCGTGCCAAGAGCACGTTCTGGAAGTTCCCCTACGACGAGAACCGCTTCTGGCTCCAAACGCAACAAAATTTCGCCACGGACCAGGCCAAAATGGTGGAGGCGCTGGAATTCGTCGTGGGAGAGAAAACCATCGATGCCGACTCGTTCGCGGAGTTCTGCAAGAAGGAGCATTGTGGGTTGGGGGGAGCACCTGCGAGCACTTGGATTAGCTATCAGGTGAGCGAGCTGAGCGGAGCGCATCACATCACATCACATCACATCACATCACATCAAATCACATTACTAACATAACACAGAGCGAGACTGCTTGCCAGAATTTGTTGAAAAGTCTGGACGATCGGGGTTTCAACGAGCGTGCGTTGAAGGAGAAGTTGGACGAGCAAATTAATCTCCGGCTGAGGAGCGATAAGGACGAGGACGACGACACCGTGTGGAAAATGACTGGTGATGAGGTTTTCCTGAAAAAAAACCTTGCCGATGTTAACTTGAAGAAAGCCAAGGTGAATCAAATTATAGTGGGGGCGGAAAACGCCAAGATGGAGGACGGCGAAAATGAAAACGAACATGATCAACTCGCCCACATCAAACTCGACACAATTCAGAACTTCCAAGCCTTCGAGGCGGCGAGCAAAATCACCGCGGTGAACTGTCGCATTCGCGACCACGGCAGGAACGGGACGATCACCGGCTGGGTCGACGACGGCGAAATTGGCGAGCGAACCAACGTCGGCTTGTGGCACGTTGAGTACGACGTCGGGAGCGAGGAGGATCTCGAGGCCACCGAGGTGGTCAATGGAGGTGAGCGAGTCGAGTGAGCCGAGCCTTGTGGAAGGAAGGAATTACTAATCATTTACACACATCAACCCAGTTTGCTGCTTCAACCAAAGCAAGCTGGCCATTGAAGGTTTCGTTGAGGAGGGGGCAGGGTTTCTCGAGTACAGGAACAAGTTGGGAAAGTTCTGCGGCAATTTTCGGGATGCCGAGCATTGCACAACTCCTTGGACGGTTGCCAAGACGCTGCTTGACGGGGAGCAGCGGATGTACGGGTTCATGAAAAAGAAGACGAAGGAGCAGGGGAACCAGTGGGGAGGGGCGGACAGTTTGAGGAATGGCTGGATGGACTCGGCTCGGGGGGTTGACAGTTTGGCTGATCTGAAGGTGTGCCTGCGAGCCTTGGAGGACAGCTGGAACACTTGGTCCTTGACCACAATCAAGGGGAGTGGCTACACCGGCGAGGGGGGCGGAGGGGAGGTTGGAGCGATGACCGCCAAGGAGTTCAACGACGGGCTGCGGATGCAGAGCGAAATGGGAGAAGAGGAGACAAGCTGGCTCGACCACGAGAACCTCGACATCCTCGGGTGGTCTGATGTGATCAAGAGTAAGAGGTGAGCAAATTGTTCGCATTTTTAATTAAAGACGAGCGAAATGAGTGAAAGGGCCACACGCATTGGGTGGGTTAGCTTTGTAGTGGATGTAGCCGTCTGTAGCCATAGCCATCATTACCCTGCCAATTCTCACAGCACTAATATAAACTACGACGCAGCATCGAGATGGAGTGCTTGTGGAGCAACCTGGAAACTAGGAGGTGCTGGAGAGGTATTGTTGAGCATAGCAAGAGCGTGGGGTTGCTGGAGGTTTGCATGGAGAGGTTGTGGGATAGGGTGAAGGGTTTCTGCGGAGAGGAAAATATGGCTCCGCCACCGGTCGCCGTCTACGCCTTCAACCCAGGAGATTATCAGGACTACGGGGGGAGAACTACAACGAGCAGAGGGACAAAAAAAATAAATTATGCTGAGAGCTCAGGCGAGTACAACAATTTTTTTTAAACCAATGAGTGGGAAGTTGTTGAAGTGGGAAGGATGGGGTGTGTGGGATAAATATTTAAAAAGCAGATGTTGTTACAGAAAAATGTTATTGTTGTTGTTTTTGTTGGTGTTGCTAATTCTGCTACTCCTACCGCTTCTCAGTCCTAAAAATGCGATGGCAAGGTGGGAAAAGCTGATCGCACCCATAGCCTTTAAAGAGGCAACGAAATTTTGCCCCTCGCCAATTCCCAACGCGCTCAAAACTTGCCTTCCGTTACGAATTGCTGCAAACGCTCCCATGCGGGGAAGGGAACGGAGACTCGGGCGACTGATTTCGCAATCATTAAACTCTGCAAACACAAGCCCCGCAACAGCCCAGCTGATTGGCGAGCAAAGCTTCAAGACATCGATGATTCCCTTCCTTTTGCTCGCAGCATCGTTTTCATTTTTATTTTTATTTTTCACCACGCCGCTGGGGTTGATGATGCCAACGCACATTGAAACGAGCAATAGAGGACAACCAACAGCGAACGCCGCGTCCGCTTCGAACCAGGATCCAACTGCAAAGCCCATCAAAGCTGCAGACGTAGTGACACCAATCAGGCCACTGGTGAGTTCCACGAGGCTAAGGTTCAAATTGACCTTCTTCAGAAGCACGCAGGAGAAAAGAGCAGTGAAGGCGCAATCTAATGGAAGTTCAGCGCACGTTTTGGCAAGGAGATAGTTGGCCCCACTGTATTGGTCGCGCTTCCGCTCGCGCTCCACCACGGGTCGTTCCTTACCAAAGAGTGAGAGAGATTTCATCAAACTCATCATTGCTGTCGTGAGAACCGAGTACGAGAGAAGCGCAGTCCTGTCTGCTAGAGATTCTGCGTTAAGTTTGCCGTCGTTTTTGGTTCGTGGTGGAGGCCCAATTGAATCCTTGAAGAGGATGGAGAAAAAATAAGCGAGGCCCCCGCTCGAAATTGTCCGCAGGACATTTACTTGGGTCTCCCTCAAGTTCTGTCGCCAAGATCGGCTCACCAGACAGCAAAAAATGCGGAACGGGTGACGTCGTCTGGCTTGTTGTTGGTGTGAAGCTAAGGCTGATGCAATTTCATTTTCATTTCCACTTTCATTCTTCTTCCGCATTGACCAAGCTCTCGACAGCTCCTGAATTCGCAATTCGTCTTGAGCACCTTGATCCGCATCAGCTTGGTTCTCCGAAACTAAATCTATGAGGAATTCTGCAACGGGGAGATTCGGGGGGTCTGCTCGGTGTCCCACGGATTTGAAATATGCTACCGCACGGTCAGCCTTGCCAACATATACACACCTCCCCTTGCTGGCCAAAACCATCACGTAATCTAGTTCGTCGAAGATACGCTGCCGAGGCTGGTGAAGAGTGCAAACTACAGGCACTTGCCTTTCCCGTCCAACTGACTTGAGAAGTCGCACAACATTCAATGACTGCGAACTGTCGAGCCCAGATGTTGGTTCGTCAGCAAGCAGTAGTTCCAGGGGGCCCATGATCGCCAGAAGGAGGGAAAGTCTCCTTCGCTCGCCACCAGAAAGGTCCTTCCCAACACGTCGATCTTCCAACTTTGTCATACCCAGCAGGTTCGTGAGCTCTGCGGTGTCGACGTGTTCGCAGTCCTGAAGGACGGCGTTAACTGCTACTGTTTCACCGACAGTCAAAGCGTCAAAGAAGTTGTCGCTCTGGGAGAGGAAAGCTACCCCAGCAGCAGGGAAAGACGAGCAACTACCTCCAATTCGAAGAGAATTGGAAAGATACGAGTTGTTGGAGAGAGTCCGAAGAAAGGTAGTTTTCCCCGAACCCGAAGGGCCAATTATGCCCAGGAGGGCACCGTCGGGAAGTGAACCAGTTGATGGCTGAAGGAGGAAGGCATTTTTTGAATTTTTGGTTATAGTTAGATCGTTCCAGTGGAGAGTCGCAATACTGTTGAAGATGAAGATGATGTACGAGAAGACGCGAACCATA
Organism: Parmales sp. scaly parma; assembly: GCA_030267985.1. Taxonomy (NCBI): domain Eukaryota; class Bolidophyceae; order Parmales; species Parmales sp. scaly parma. Next base: position 47,175 of record BRYC01000620.1, on the reverse strand, counting down.
ATTATTATGGCGAAGCTAAACACCTAGGCGAAGGTGAGGGGGGATGAAGAGAAATAGTTTTTCATATTTTTAAAGCCCACAGCACGACACGCACACCGATCGATCATCATAATCAATGGGTTTCTTATCTCGCTCTACTTTTACTCCCTCCTCAATGTTCATAAACTTCAGCACCGTTTTGCACGTTCTCCCATACAAATCTGTTATAGCAACAACTTTGTTGTTATCACTAGCTGCTGTAATTATATACAAACGCCAAAGCCCTCTCCCCCCTCAACCTCCTAAACTACTACGAAACTTCAGCTCATTTGACTTCGATATTGATTATGAGCCTCAACTCTCGCCCCCCCCAACATCCTCAGCCCCCCCTACTTCAACCAGCCCACTCTTGCAACCAGCTCCTCCTCCCAAAACGACCAAAAAGAAGCGTTGGTTTCGACGAAAGAAGAACAAGTCAAAACCCGAATCATCATTATCCTCATCAACCTCCTTCCTCCCCGGAAGCCCCCCATCACAAGCCCCAATGCCTGGAACAACCTATATTGTTCCTGCCGATTTCCGAGTCCTCAAATTTGTTCGGGTGCAAGGAAGCATTACGGTGCTTAATAACAATCTCCTAGACATAAACATTTCCACCACTGCTGGCGTGACAATTTCAGGTTTCAACGATTACAAATGGTCTCCTCCCCACGACATCATTCTTGCCGATAACAAGTTCGGAGATCTCAAAAGAACCACAGTTACTCGAATATTCCTTGACCCGAATGACGGCAAATTAACGGTAATAGCGAATTGGTCTGGCCGCTTTTTGGTACGCAACCGCACCATCAATCTGGTTATAAAATTAAAGGCGATCTAGTTTTTCAGTCTCAGTCGCAGGTGCCAAACCACAACATTGTTTCAATTTCTACACATCATCAGTCAACTGATCATCCAGCCCCAACTGCGCCTTCGTGCTGGTGCTAACCTTGTCATCCTTATTGGCATCCTCCGCCGCCGCCCCCAACGCGTCTCTACTCCCCGCTGTGATGTGATCTGCCGTGGCCTTGTTCAATATGTAATCAAAGGTCCAGTCCCACGGGCTTCGCTTCCCGCTCTCTGCTCTCTCTGCGGTTTCCCTCGGCACTGGCTTCAGCAGATCGTGAGCCTTATTCCGGATCAGCATCCACGCATTGTCGTACACCTTGTACTGCACCTGGATCCAGTCTCCGAACGTCGCGCTACACTTCACGGCTTCCGTGTCTATGATGTGTCCAATCAGCGGGCTGTCCATCTCCGGCTGCGCCCTCACGTTGAGCTCCAACCCCGACCCAGCGTATTTCTCGGCTATGCTGTACCACTTGGGAATTGAAAAGAACTCCAAGTGTCCCTTCCTTGGCCACTCATTCACGTCCTTCTCCTCCTCCTCTTTCTCCTCGCCTTCTTCCTCCTCCTCCTCGAACTCTCCCTCGATCGGAATTCCATCTGCGTTGAGTTTTTGAATCTTTGTTTTCTTCTTCTTCTTTTTCTTCTTGTCCTTCTTCTTCGGTGGACTCTTGATCGCGCCCTCTCCGTCGTCCTTCTTCCCCGCCAGCGCCAGTTTCATCTTCCTCTTTTCCTCTTCCACGTTATCCTCCATGCCCGTGGGCATCGGCACGAGGTGCTCCTTGTACGGCCTCCTGGATTTTTCTTTCACCCAGGCTTCTTCGAAGTTCTTGTACTTTAACCTTAACCAGTCACCCGTTCCCTTCTCACCACTTCGCTGGAGCGCCATAACGGTACTGTTGTGATTAATGACGCCCAAAGGCCGTCCGACCTCCTCGTCCGGCATGCTGAAGATTTGTAACTCAATGTGATCCACAACATCTTCTGGGTAGATGAAGAACTTCGGGTAGCTCTCCCCCTTTGTAACCCTATACCTAGCCAAATCAACGAGTTTATGCCTAGCTTTGGCCCTTTCGTGAAGCAAGTAATAATTCTCGTGAATTTGCTCGACATTTTTGTCGTGCTGCGCCGAGCGAAGCGAGGCGCATTTTCAACGAAAAATGAGAGCAGTGAGCGACCAAAATTAGTTGAATAGGTCAGTTTAGTAGTGGGTGCAGCCACGAATAGTAATTTCGCACGGAGTTTCGCACTTTTTTGTTACAAAGCTCGCTCGCTTCGCTTCGCTTCGCTTCGCTTCGCTTCGCTTCGCTTCGCTTCGCTTCGCTTCGCTTCGCTCACCTCCTTCTTCCGCTTTTTGTCGATAAACGCCGAGTGGCACTCCATGCACTCGAACTGGGGCTTCCGCTTCTGCCTAAACTCGTGCTGTGCCGAGCGAAGCGAGGCGCATTTTCAACGAAGCACGAGAACAGCGAGCGAGCAAAAATAGTTGAGGAGGTTAGTTGGGGTTGTAAGGGTTAGGTTCAGTAGTGGATGTAGCCATGTACAGCAATTTCGCACGGAGCTTCGCACTCTTCTGTCACAAGGCTCGCTTGCTTCGCTCACTCACCTTTGCGATCGTGATGACGTCCTTCATTTCGTTCGACAGCAAAATCCTCTTTGCCTCCATGTTTGCCGTGCTCCCCATTTTGCTGTTAACAAAGTGGTTTGCCTTGAGTTTGAGCCCCTCGACGAAGCTCGTCTGCTTCTGCTCCTTATAGTTGTCCTTGTACCAAGCGAAGAACTGCGCCGAGCGAAGCGAGATTGTGCGCATGATCAATGAAGCACGAGCGAACCGAGCGAGCCAAACGAATTGAGTGGAAAAATATTGGTTCAGCAGTGGATGTAGCCATTATGTCTGCAGCCATTTCGCGAGATCGATCGCGAGTATGCTCGTTTTCCTCAAGGCTCGCTAAATTCGCTCACTCACCTCGTCAAAATCCAACTCCCCACTCTTGTCACCGTCCAACTTCCCCATCAGCTTCTTCAGCTCCTTCTTGGTCATGGGCAGACACAGCTCTTTCATCAGATCGCCCAACTCGTCAGCGCCAATCTGCCCACTCGCGTCACCATCAAAAATATTGAAAACCAGCTGCGCCGAGCGAAAAGAGCGGAATGAATAAAAGTTAGAACGTTCAACGATCTTGGTAGAGCACTTTTTGCTGCGAGGCGAAGCGAAGCGAGCTAGAGCTCGTCACAACTAGTGTATGGTGTTGCTTGGCTTGCTTCGCTCGCGGCTCGCTTCGCTCACTCACCTGCACCTCGTGCCGCAACTTGGCCTCGCTGTAAAAGTCTGTGTGGTTGATCAAGTCCTTCCTCTTGATTTCATTCAGCTCGTCCATCTTTTTCGCCGTTTCCTCCTTCCTCAAATCCTTCAGTTCGTCCACCACCGCCTCGATCATTTTCTGTCCGTCGTCCTTCTTGAAATACCCCGTCATAAACTCTTCCTTCAGTTTAATTTTCTCCTCGACGTACTCGTCCTCTTCCGTCTGCCTTGACACCTGTAGCGCCCTCGCTTTGTCCTCCTCCAGTCTCCTGGCAGTTCTGTCCAAGCTGCGTTGGGAAATCCACGTCCTGTCTTTCCTCCACTCGCCCTCTTCTCTCGCATAGAGTTTCTTGTTCGTCGGCTTTAGTGTTGTCATTGTCATGCCGCTAACACTCCCCAGCAAACTCACGTCGCCGCCCATTGTCGACCCGAACCCGACAACACTGTCGCTGATTCTGACCTGTTTAATCTGCTCGGCGTGACGCATCATGGCATTTTCGGTGGCGGCTCTGTCGACCAACAAGCTCGCTGCCGTGTCCTTGCTAAATAGCGACATTGAGCTGGCAGTGCTTGACGATTTCACACTAACGCTATCGCTGTCGATCGAGCCGCTAATGATTCCAGCCATTCCGTCCAAGCTCTGGGTGAACTGTGCGGAGCTCTCGTCTTTGCTGTTTTCTCCTCCAAGCGCGTCGTACATGCTGCTGTTCTTGAACAAGCCGAGTTTCTTCCTCTGGGCGGGAGTCAGTTGCGCGTTGTCGGAGTTGGTGGTAATGCTGCTACCTCCAAACAAGCTACTCCTCATGGATGCCAAAAAGTCGCTGTCAATGCTTGGCCCTAAACTCATCTCGTCCACGTTGAAACCGAAGAAGCTTTCCTCGTCCTTGATGCTGAAATTCTTGTTTTTGCTGTTTTCTTCGTCCGAGTCGTCGTCGTCGTCACTGTTGCTGCTGTAGTCGTCACCAAAGTTATCACCACCACCACCACCACCACCACCACCACCTACGAAGTTGTTGTTCTGAATTGTGTTGCTGTAGCTTGCGTTGTCCGTCAAGACGCTGCTAGTGTCATCGTCGACACCGCCGCCGCCGCCCAAAAAATCGAAACTTCCCAAACTGGAAACGGAATTATTATCTCCATTTCCATTTCCATCCTCATCTCCATCATCGTCATCGTCATTCTTCTTCTTCTTTTTCTTCTTCTTGCGCTTTCCTCCTCCTCCTCCTCCTCCTCCTCCTCCTTCTCCTCCTCCTCCTCCCGCCTCCCCTTCCAACAAAGGCGGTAGATTATGCTTCATCTGAGCCAATTTTTGGTCAGCCACCCGCTTCTGCATCTCAGCCTTGCGCTCTTTTCTCCTCTTCTCAGCATCTTTTCTCTTATTTTTCTTCATCTGCAGCCAGAAGATCATGCCATTCCTCTTTTCTTCGTCCAACTTTGCCCACTCCTCCATGTTCTGGTGGACGAATAGTGGTACTGACGGGAGAGACGGAAAACCCTCGCGAACGACCATTTTGTCCTGCGCCGAGCGAAAAGAGGCGCATTTTTAATGGAGCAGGGGGGAGGCGAGCGAACCAAACGAATGGAGTGGGTTAACTTCGTAGTGGATGTAGCCATTATATTATGTCTGTAGCCATTTCGCGCAGTACATCGCGAGTATGCTCGTCTTCCAAAAGGCTCGCTCGCTTCGCTCGCTCACCTTTTGCATCCACTCGCCGTCGAAGTGGTTGTCTAACAGCAAGAGCTCGAACAGCGTAATGTTGCGCTTTCGAGTCCACAGCGACGGGTTGTCCAGATCGTGTAAGGCCGCAAGAAGTTTTCTTAAATCCGATTCTCCAAAATCGTTTCCGGAAAGTTCTAGCGACTGCAACGACCTGTTGACTCGAAGCATCTTACACAGCTGCGACGAGCGAAGCGAGGTGCATTTTTAAGGGAGCAGGGGGGAGCGAGTGAGCAAAACGAATGTAATTGAGTGGAAAAACGTATATTTAGCTCATATTCTCGTCTTCCCTCAAAGCTCGCTCGCTTCGCTCGCTCACCTCAAACAATCCCATCACACCCTGCTCGCTCAAAACTTGCGCGTACCCCACCTTCAAAACGTTTATGCTGTCATTCTGCCGCATCATCTGACATATGCACGCGAGCCCCCCCGGGCCCAAGGGGTTCCGGTTCAAGTTGAGAAACTTCAAAGCGCAATTCCTCTTCAGCGCCTCCCCCAAGTGGTAAGCGCCGTCCTTCTTGATCAAGTTGTACGCCAAGCTCAATCTGACTAAGATCTTGTTGTGTGTTAACATGTCTCCAATGGCGGCCGCCCCGTCATCGTGAATTCGATTTCCATCCAAATTGCACGATGTCAACGTTCCGCACTGCGCCGAGCGAAGCGAGGCGCATTTTCAATGAAGCAAGAGCAAAAGGAATGAAGCGAGTCAAAATAATTTAGGAGTGGAATAATGTTAGTTTAGTAAGTGGATGTAGCCTTATGTCTGTAGCCAAATCGCGGAATTCATAGCTAGAGTCTTCATCAAGGCTCACTCGCTTCGCTCGCTCACCCCCGCCAATCCGACGCTCAGCGCCTCAGCACCGTCGTCACCCAAACAATTGCTCGCGATCTCCAATTCTCTAATTTGCAGCTCGTCGTTATTCACAAAGGCTGTAGCTAGCGCCCTTGCCCCGTCGTAGCCGATATTGTTGCTGTTCAAGAATAGTTTTGAGATTGAGCAGTTCTTTTCCAACATTTGCGCCAAGTGAGAAATCCCGTCACTGGTTATCAGGTTGCTGGACAAATCCAAGTGTGTGACCCTGTGGTTGTCGAACATTGCTTGGCTCAACGCCCATGAACCGTCATCGCACACCAAGTTGTGAATCAATTCAATTTTTTCCATTCGCTTCCCTCCCGAGGGGTTGAACTGGGGTTCCATTCCTTCTCCGGATGGCGCCAGCAGCGCGTTGAGCTTGTGTTGAGTCTCACCAGTAACGCCCCCCCCCTGTCTGCTCACCTCTCGCGAACGGATCATTTTGCGGTTGAGGTCGACCGAGGAATTTTCAAGCAGCATGGAAACATCGCCGCCAGACTTTGTGAGAGCGACAAGATTTTTCGACTGCATCCTCCCGTCAGTGTACGGCCCCCCTTGCGCCCCCAACACGCTCGGATTACAAACCGTGATTATGTTTCTGCGCCGAGCGAAGCGAGGCGCATTTTTAATGGATCAGGGTGGAGGCGAGCGAGCCAAAAAAATGAGAATAACATTAAGTTAAGTATTGCTTGAATATATTTCTCGACTTCATCAAGGCTCGCTCGCTTCGCTCGCTCACCTCCTATTTTTGCCCTTGCCCATCACGGGCTTCGTCATATCCACTCTCACCCTCCCGTCGACAATGAAATAGTAATGGTAGACTCCAGGCGAAAGAAATCGCTCCAAAACGAATTCGCTCTGGTTTGGGTTTGGGTTTGGGTTTGGGTTAGAGTGGCTTCACTTTTCTTTCCCCACTCCACCACCACTCACCTCTCCCGTGACGCTAACGTGCCCCTGGCTCTCCATCAACTCGCCCTTGTACCCGTTGAACTCTCCGTGAACGAAAGCCCCTTGGTACACCAAGCCGGCCCAGTGAAACGAGCACATGGCTTTGCTCTGGCCGTTGGCCGGGTCGCAAAGAAACAAGTTCTCAATCGTGTCCAACGGCAGAGAGATTCCTTTCTTCCGGCTCCTTTTCCTAACAGCCTTCGTCACGTGGGGTTTTTTGTCCATGTAAAGTCGCAGCAGCACGTCGGGCAGTAATAGCGGGTTGCACGCCATGTGGTTCCTCGTCCTGCCCTCTCCTGGCCTGAGGTCTCGCAGAACGAACCCACGCTGCACGAAACCTGCGAGCGAAGCGAAGCGAAGCGAACCCAGCAATCCCATACTACATGTGTTAGTTTCCCCATACACTAATTATGATCGCTTCACGTCGCTCCGCTCCGCTCGGGCTCACCTGCTCGCTTCCCCATTTTGGCGTCGAACCCCTCCACCAGCTGACCTCGCCTAAGCTGGTCTCCCCTCTTGTCACTCGGGTCCGCTAGGAATGGCCTCGTTCTATTCTTCCAAACGTTCACCTCGTTCAGGGATATACCGTCCAGTTCGCTGTCGTACAGATGCTGCGAGTGGACCAAGCGGCGGACTCGCCATTTGCGAGCCTCTGGCCCGGAAAGAATTGAGAGCACTGGATGCTGGCGCTCCAAGGTGGCTGCGCGCTCATCTTTCCACTTGCCGTGAATGAGATTTCCGTTTGCTATGTGCGCCCCCATGGAAGTAGCATTGTCAAAAGCTTCGTCGCAGACTTCGCAAAAAAATCGCGGAGGCCGAGATCTTCTAAACTGCTTCAGAGTCTTTTCACCTGCGCCGAGCGAAGAAGGTGCCACACGAATTGAGTGGGTTAGATTAGGGTGCGCTTCATTGCTCGAGTCTTCAACTAGTTCGCTCACCTTGCTCCCGTTCCGCAGTTGCGAGAATGAGGCGTTTGGCCTCCTCTCGAACACTCTCTCCGTTGTAATTGCGCATAGCCTTGGCAAACTTCAGCGCCATGCCCGACATCATTTTCCCCTTGGTAGCTGTGCCAGAAATTTTCGCGTACCAGCCGTAGAACTCCTCGAACTGTATGTTGGGGGAGTAATTAGTTAGTTCAGTAAAATAATTGCGGGACAAGGACAAGGCTCACCTCAACCTCGCCTGATTCGTCGCCGTCCACCTCCTTCATAACAGTTTTTAGCTCGTCGTCGTCCATGGGGATACAAAGTTCATCGACACAATTTCGCATTTCTTCCTCGTTGATCGTCCCTCCTGCGTCCGCGTCAAACATTTCGAACACATGGAAGATCTTGAGCTTAGTGGCTTGGTCCTTGTTCAGTTCCGAAGGTTCGAGGGTGAGAATGTGAGTAATGGAAAGAATGTCAACTTCTTCTTTTTTTTCCTCGGTGTGGTGCGTGAGAATCTGGTCTTGGGTGGCAATTTCACTGTGGGGAGGGGGGCGAGGATTCTCTTTTTCATCCTTCATTTTTTTCTTCTCGTTCTTCTTCATGGAAGATTCAGTGAGGGCCGACACGTGAGTGTCGTCATCATCGTCGATGTCCTCTCCGTTCGCCTTTGTAAAATGGGTTAAAATAAATTTTTCGCCTCTTTCCAGCTCCCAAGCTCCCAAGCGCTCACCTTTCGCCTTTCCAAATCAGCCTTCTCTTTCGCGGCGCGGTCCTCCATCAGCTTTGCGCCGACTGCGGAGACCTCGTCCTTGCCATTTCGGGTCTCGAAAAAGGTGTTCAAATCTTCAGTGACAAACAATTTGAATTTTTCTATCTCGCGTATCTCCATTTGACATCGTTCCACCTCCTCAACTGCGCGGATGTCCAATTCCTTCTTTCGCAGAATTTCAAGGTCGTGCTCATCCATTGTGTCAAGGCCAGTGATGCCATTGTCCCGGCGGTCTCGCCGGCCCCTATATCTCCAGACATGCATCTTTGTCTTCTGGAATTGGTTAAACTGGTTGTGTCAGATTTTGGCAACTTAGGGTATTATGATTTCGTGGCCAGCACGCTATGTGAATATTGAGGTGATCCCTCGTTAAAAAATTAAAAAATTGGAATTTTTGGGAATTTTCAATTTGTAAATTTAAACAAAAAAAAAGTGTGGAAAATGTTTTAGTTCGTCCAGGGAACCGCTTTTAATGGGAAAGGCATGCTGCTGCTATGCTCATTCTTGCTAGTATTGCGCATTGCGGCCGAGCCAACACTCGTTGCAATCGATTCCCCTTTGGATGGCACAATCCTTTTTGGACAAATCCAAACATTGAAAGTTTCTCTTCATGGTGTGCAGCACGGTAGTTCACCCCAGCTCAGCATATGCAAATCAGTAGAGTTGATCCCCCCTCACGTCCAGCTAGATGCTCGCGCTGAAATACCTTTTCCATCGTCAAAAGAAAATCGCTCGTGTGTTTTGGTGGGAGTTGTAGGTGAGAGAAATCTACAAGCCCAAATGACCTTCGACGCGACTTCCGGTACAGGGTGGTACGGGGTTTCTGTTTCTCTCTTTGAAGATAATTCATTGGTTTCATTTTCGCAGAGCGTCGTCCACATTTCGGTTGATAATTATATTGATGATGATTTGATAGATAACAATGCCCGAATTGGTCTCGCTTTGCCCATCGGAGGTGGATTCGGATGGGGCACGATCGGCTACCAACTTGCCCAAGTCCTCACGCTGGACTCCGAGAACGACGTGGTTTTCTTACGCGAGGTTCACGGAGGCACCATGACCGAGAGGGAAAGAAAAATGGTGGAAAGCGGAATCGCAAACTCTATCGGGGTGGCGGGGGGGGCAGGGGGGGCAGGAGGGGCAGGAGGGGCAGGAGGGGGGTGCTTGCCCTTCACAGTGATTCACGCGCTGGGGAAATTTCCCGCATTGGACACAATGGGAAAAATTCTGAGCGGAGGGAGTGGGCAAGTTGTTGGCGTGAAGAATGTTGGGATTTTGTTTGCCGAAACGGCTGAGTGGAGCGAGAGTGAAATTGCTAGCTTGGACTTTTTCGACAGAGTATTTGTGGGTAGCTCGTGGGGAAAGAGCATGCTGGTCAAGGCTGGGTGAGCGAGCGGAGCGCGGGGGGGGTTGAGGAAGACGAGAATGAATAAGAGAGAGCCACTAACATTATTATCAATTCGTTTGACTCGCTTCACTCGTTTTGCTCTTGCATCATTAAAAATGCGCACAATCTCGCATATTTCGCTCGGCGCAGGTTCGCCGAAGAGAAGCTGGGTGTGTTTTTGCAGGGCGTAGATAAGACGGTTTTTGGCGTTGGGCGAGGCGATGCTGAGGGAATGGGAATGGACGACCGTGGGCTTACGGAAACGCTCAGGAAAATGGTTTCGGGGAAATTCGTTATTTTCAGCGGCGGGAAGCTCGAACGGCGAAAAGGTCAAGACATCGTTCTCGCGGCATTTAAGCATTTTGCCAAAATGCACGACGACGTCTTCTTGCTCACAAACTGGCAGAACGACTGGGTCGAGACGGTCAAAGGAATTGATGAAGGGGGGGTCGGTGTTGTCGGCGTGCCTGAGTACGACGCGGGGAGGGGGGGGCTGATGATCAATGAGTGGATGAGGGATAACGGGGTGGAGGGAGGATCGGCGTTGGACGTTGGGCGGCAGACTCAAGGGATGTTGGGGCGGCTGGTGAGGGAGTTCGTCGATGTGGGGGTGTTCGTTAGTCGGTGCGAAGGAGGGACGAACTTGGTTTTAATGGAAACGATTGGTGGGGGGAAGCTATGTATTGTTGGAGAAGGGACGGGGATGGTTGATGTCGTGGAGAAGATTTGTGAAAATGGAGGGTGCATTGTGGTTGGAATGGGGCAGGGGAAGGGGAAGGGGAAGGAGGAGGGGTGGAGGGAGGCGAAGGTGGCTGATGTGGTAGCTGAGATGGAGAAAGTTTATGTGATGGGAAAAGAAGAGTTAGGAAAAATAGGTCGAAAGGGCGGGGAGCTGATGTGGGAGTGGGAGGTCGAATTACACAAGATGTTGGAGCAGATCTGATCTGAGATGAAGCGCGGCGAGGAAAGCCGAGCGCAGCGGAAAGCCGAACGCAGCGGAAAAGGATGGGAAGGGGGGTGGGGGGGTCTTTCCCCCTCCACAACCCAAGTAATTTCCACGCTGATTGAGCATAAAGGCAAAAAATGGAAAACATCAAAAAATCTTCTTTTTTTAATCCCATCTCTCATCTCTTCATACACCTACACTACTCCTACACCAATTCAATTCCTAAACACTAAGCAAGGGCCCAGATCAGTCCCATACCGAAACACATCCCAAGGCTCTCAAACTGCTCCCGAACCCCTGCCGAGACAGCAATGCTGGCCGCAATGACATCAATCGCGAAGCAAAGCTCGCAGATGGCACAATTGTCCCCCCCAGTGGGAGCTGAATTAGCCGGGCACATGTCCAAATTCATTATGGGTCCTGTGGTCTCGGGGACGGTCGTCGAGATGAACCCGTAGACGCCATCGCAGGTGCACGAGGCCAGGGCCTCTGCAGGGATGGAATTTTCATTCAAGGACAGAACGAGGAGGGTAATGGCATTTGCACCGTTGGTGCTGTTGCGGCTGTTCCAGATATCTTCCCACAGCTCCAAGACGGTGAGATACTGTGTGGAGGGAGGGGTGGGGGGGAGATGGGTAGAGTTAGTATTTGTTGGGCTGTACTGTGGTGGGTGGGGCTCCAACCAAAACTCACATTGTCATCATTGTCATCATCAGGAGCTGGGAAGCCTTCCAGGCACTTAACAAGCAGCCAGGAGAGCCAAAAGTCGCTGAAGGTAGTGCACACGTTCTTGTTAAAGTTGGTGCAAATGAGGGGAACTACCCCACCATCCCACGTGGTACTAGTGCAGTAGTTCTCGGACGAAATGTAGGTGTCGTCGTTGACTCCGTCGCCTTGAGGGGGGTAGGTGTAGGCAGTTGGAGGGGTGGGGGAGGGGGCTGAGGGGGGGGTTGGCGTAGATGGGACGGGATTATACGCTGGAGGACGAAAAGTTGGGACAGATGGGGCTGGGGCAGGAGTTGGGGCATTGGGTTTCGGTTTAGGTTTCGGAGGGTGATTAGGCAGTATATTATTATAGGCCCTCCCTTTGTGTCTGTCACCGTTATGAGATGACTTCTTCGTGGAGGAGAACTTAGAGGTGTGGGAACTATGTTTGGAAGTTGATTTCATTGTGTGTTGGACTTCAGAAGAATGGGACAAATGACCTGAGGTGGAGCTGTGGCCCAGTCCAGTATGGTCATCATTGTCGTCGTCAGTTTGGCAGACTGGGGTAGGATGGGGTCAGTGGGTGGGGTGGGGTGGGTTGATGGGATCAGTTGGGGTGGGAGGGGTCAGTTGGGTGTTACTGATTGATAGAAAAAGATGGAGATATTGACAAATCGAGCTACGTACCAACTGTGACCCCAAAAATTAAATAGCAATACAATAGGTTGAGACCACGCATTTTACGACTGGTTAAAGGACGGGGGAAAAATGTTCTTCCAAAATGAGGTGGTGGTTAAAAAAAAAAGAAAAAAAAAAAAAAAAGAATTAAATTTGCAAGCAGAGGCCCTTGTAAGCAGACATCTGTTCGTTTCTAGTTATCACTCACCTCCACAAAAAAGAAGGGTAATTAAGGTTTTGACGTCTCTTGAAGTTTGGGTGATTTATATCTTTGCTAAACCAAATTCTCTTTTAGAAATGATCTTTCTTGCATTCCTGACCTTCATCATAAATGTGAATGCATTTTTTCCAGCCCAAACAAGCTTCAACCACCACAGATTGGCGAGAACTTCATCAGTTTCGGTGGTGGTTCCAGTTCCAACCCAATTTTCAATTGTTCTTGGAATGGTAGCTGATGGCGACAGAGAGGAAGAGGCGGCAGAGGCAACCGATGATGCAACGACGGAGGCAACAACCACTGATGATGGAGCCCTCTACGACGACCAGATTCCGGCCCGAAAGGAGACGATGAGCAACAACATGATGGACAAACTTCGAAAGGAGGCGACTACAAGCTTTGGTGTTAGCAACGACCCCAACGTGAAGAGCCCTCCGATCATTCTCTACATATCTGCCGTGATTGGCCTTCTGGTGATTGTGGGTGGGAAAGGAACTTTGTACTGAGTTGAATTGAATGAGTTCAAGAGGGGGGTCCATTTCTACTACTTCATATCTAAAACAAAATAAACAAGTCTTTTGTTCTGTGTCTTTTCCAAAAATAAACCCTTACTTCCAAAATCTCTCTCTACTTGTTCAACCGTTTGTTGTCAAATTCGTTTAGCTCGTCCAAATCTTTTTGTTGCTTCACATCCACAAAATCCACGGAGCTGTCATACCCCTCACCCCCCATCACATCCACCTTCCTCATGCCAACCCCTTCCTTCCTCGCCGCGTTGATCTTCCTCTCCACCTTGCCCCCCCTCTCTCTCGCCTCCAAAGCAGTCAGAAAGATCCGCCTGTTTCGGTTCCTGCCAGAGCGAAGCGAGCAAAATTAGTAGAGTAGGTTAGTTTGATTATGTTTGGGTGTGGATTTACTTTGGTTGTGGAGGGGGGAAGATCCCCCCACCGCTGCTCGCTCGCTCACCTTTGCGCAATCTCCGCGTTCTTTTTTTGCCCCACGAAGAAGCGCGCGGCCGGGACTGCGTTGTACAGAACTCCGTAAAGCAACAAGAATGGGAAAAACGCTTGAACCAGCCCGAAGTAGCTCGGAAGTTGAACGCCAACGAGTGCCGGAGAACTCAGCAAGTTTCCGAGATACAAGGCCCCTCCCAAGTTCACCGCCCCTAGTCCTCCTGCCAACAGCTTGTTGCCGTCGGTGGCTGCGCTGAACGGTTCCTCAACCTCGTCCAGATCCTTCCCGTACACGCCCTCGACTTCTCTCTCTCGCGAAACTTTTAACAGGTTGATTAGGTCCCTGCGCCGAGCGAAGAAGGTGCGACGAGGTGAGATTTTTGAGGTGTGGAATTACTTTGGTTGTGGATGGGGGGGAGACCTCGGCTCGCTCGCTCACCTCTTCTCCAACGCTCCGACGGAGTTCACGCCACGCTCTTCAAGCTCGGCCTTGAGCTCCTTCGTGGATACTCCACCGGCCAAACCCAACAACTTCAAACTTGTACCTTCGTTCATTCCCGTCTTCATCAGTTCCTCGAACACGTACACAATATCCCCGTCGTTCGTCACCTTGGGAACGCCCCCAAGCGCACCGACGATGGGCAACACGTACGACTCGTCAACCAGAGCCCTCTCGTCGCTCAGATCAAGGAGATTGGAATCCGTAGATGTCGTGAGCTGCACCGAGCGAGCCAAAAGAAATTGAATTGAGTGGGTTAGTTCAGTGGAATTAGCCATTATGTCTGTAGCCATGTCGCGGGATTCATCGCGAGTAGCTCGTCTGCTCACCTCGCAAAATGGCGCGAGCTGTTCAGCGCTCACAGCGCCATTGTTGCTCCGGATCGCGTCGGCCGCGGCAGATAGCCGAACCGCACCCAACTCTTTGTTTGGATCTCCATCGCCGAACACGTACGAGAAAATCGACTCGAGAAAACCCATTTGCTGCGCCCGTCGAGAGAAGAGTTGGTTTAGTTTAGGTTGACATCCTCAATCCTCAGCTCGCTCACCTCTGGGTCCTTGTAGTTGGCGAAGTTGTACCTGCGCCGAGTGAGCGAGCGAAGCGCAAGAGTGTGGGTTGGGTTAGGTTGGGTTGGTGACGAGCTGCGAAAAAAGCGAGCCAGCAACAACCATACACTATTTGTGACTAGCGAGCTGTGAGCGAAGCGAGCCGCGAGCGAAGTAAGCCATCAACACAATATCACTAGTTGTGACTAGCGAGCTGTGAGCGAAGCGAGCCGCGAGCGAAGTAAGCCATCAACACTATACACTAGTTGTGACTAGCGAGCTGTGAGCGAAGCGAGCCGCGAGCGAAGTAAGCCATCAACACTATAGCACTATTTGTGACTAGCGAGCTGTGAGCGAAGCGAGCCGCGAGCGAAGTAAGCCATCAACACTATAGCACTATTTGTGACTAGCGAGCTGTGAGCGAAGCGAGCCGCGAGTGAAGTAAGCCATCAACACTATACACTAGTTGAGAATAGCTCGCTTCAAGGCTCGCTCGCCAGCAACACCATACACTAGTTGTGAATAGCTCGCTTCAAGGCTCGCTCGCCAGCAACACCATACACTAGTTGTGAATAGCTCGCTTCAAGGCTCGCTCGCCAGCAACACCATACACCATACACCATACACTAGTTGTGAATAACTCGCTCACACCTCGCTGCTCGCTTCGCTTGCTGCACCTCCGGTAAGGACGATAGTAAAAGAAATCGAAGGGTGACGGGCCCCACATATTCATCCCGAAGCCACCCCCCATCCCCCCACGACCACCACCCCGCCGGCGGTCGTCTCTGTCATCGCTTGAGGACGACGAGCTGATCACAGAGATTGTGGTGAAAATCGCAAAGAGGGAAACGAGAAGGGTCACCCCGAACGATATTTTTAAGCCGTAAAAAAGCTTCGGCCAGATCTTCAAGAACGCAGCGTTGGCTTTGGCCTTTGCAGAAGCAGCAGTGAGTCTAGTTCGGTAGTCTGAGGGGAAGTTGTAAACAATGTCTCCATCGTTGGAGACTTGGAGGGAGGCTTGGGTGAGGGTGGAGAGTGACAGCAGCTGGGATTGGGCTGAAGCCAACGAGAGCCCAGAGAGGGAGGCAGCGTCGGATATCGTTAGCTTGTTGTTGGCCTTTTGGACAGCGTCTAGTAGGGATTGAGAGGGGAGGACGGTTTGGAGGTCTGCAATGGAAGCCGAAGAAGAAGAGGCGGGTAAAGTGAGGGAGCTACGAACACGTACACTACGCTGATGTAGTTGTTGGTGGTGGTGGGGAGAGAGGTGATTGGTGTGTCGGAGATGGGAGGAGAAAAGAGGAGTCAGAGGAGGGGCGAATGCCCAAATGCTCGGAAGAAATAAGAGGAGGGAAACGGATATCATGAAGACAAGATAACTAAAGAACCTGAACGTGTTTTAACTTAAAAGAAAATGGCGCATCATGAAATCGCCTGTATCGTCTCGCCAGAAAACTTCTATCAACTAAAAGTCCCCCAATACACCTCTCTACCTTCTTACATGGAACCCATATCACAATCTCTTATCGATGAAAGTCTTGCAGCGTTTGAGGCAAAGCCACAATACACTGTGGCAATGAATTCGTTGCAATCTTCTGACCCCAACACTGTGCACTTGAACAGAGAGCATGCTGCGGCTCACCATTCTCACCACTATTCTGTAATGGTGACGAATCAGTTCAAGGCCACCTCGCAGAAGGCCAGTGGGCGATGCTGGATTTTTGGTGAGCAATCGAACTAACGAAACCTGTTTGACGAAATGGCTCACTAAATATCACGCTCCTCGCTTCACTTCGGCGCTCCGCAGCCATGTGCAACTGCATTCGTGCGAAGCTTCTTGAAAAGTACAAGTTGCCGGATACTTTTGAGCTGTCCCAGACCTTCGTTTTTTTCTACGACAAGCTCGAACGGGTCAATTACTTCCTTGAGCACATAATTGAAACTCGTTCGGAGGTGAGCGATGAAGTGCGCGAAATGGCTAAATTCGAAATGGCTACATCCACTACTAAGTTAACCCACCAAATTCGTTTTTTTTTGGCACCTTCTTCGCTCGGCGAAGGAGCTTGACGGCCGTCTTGTTCAGCACCTGCTAACTTGCCCCCTCAACGATGGGGGTCAGTGGGACATGTTGGTCAACGTGGTCGAAAAGTACGGCTTGTGCCCGAAAAGCTCCTTTCCGGATGCGTGGAGTGCCACTGCGAGCCGAAAGATGAATTCTTTCTTGACCGGAAAGCTGCGTGAGTGGGCATGTGCGATTCGTACCTGTCCCAGCGAGGACATTCAGCAAATGCGGGCGCTGAAGGTGAGCGAGCGTGTTAGCGCAATGACAATGATGGTCAGATAATAACTCACTCCGCTCCACTCCGCTCCACTCCGCTCCGCAGAGTAAATACTTGGTCGAGGCTCACCGAGTGTTGATGATTCACCTCGGAAAACCTCCGGCCAAGTTTGACTGGACATTCCACGAGAAGGGAGATGCTAAGACATTTCACCGATATAACAATCTTACCCCCATTTCGTTCAGGGATGTTCATTGCGATGGGTACGACGTAACCTCAAGGGTGAGCCTCATCAACGACCCGAGGAACAGTTACTACAAGGCTTACACGGTCCACGCTCTGGGCAACGTCGTGGGAGGGAAGAACGTGTACTACGTGAACGTTCCTGTCGACGTATTAAAAAAATACACCCGAGAGATGCTCAAGGACAACGAGACTGTTTGGTTCGGATGCGATGTGGGCAAGGAGTTTAACCGTTCCACGCAGATTATGGACGTGAAGCAGTTCAACTACGAGCTGGCTTTCGGCACTAGACCAACGCAAACGAAGGAGGAGAGGCTGAGGTACGGCCAGAGCCTCATGACCCACGCCATGGCATTCACCGGCCTTGACGAGGTTGAGGGCGAGGAGTTCCCTGCCAAATGGCGCGTCGAGAACAGCTGGGGCAAGGACACCGGCGATGATGGTGAGCGAGCGAAGCAAGCAAGCGGCTACATCCACTACTTAACTAACCCAGTCAATTTGTTCGGCTCGCTCGGTGCAGGCTACGCAATGATGACGAACGAGTGGTTCAATGAATACATGTTCCAAATTGTTGTCGACAAGAAGAGATTGCTGAGCGATGAGAAAATAAAGGCCGTGCTGGAGAGTGATGCGGAGCCGGTTATCTTGCCAGCCTGGGATCCAATGGGGGCTTTAGCGTAATTTTTTGTTTTGAACTTGATTTGCATTTGTTTTTTGCTCTAAATGTCTTTTTCTTTTCTACTTTCATTGTTTTGTTGCTATTGCGTTAACATATCGCTCACTCTTCCTCTTTAAAATGTAGACGCAGTCGATAAGCATCGTTCCAGTTCAAATAGTAGCATATCAAAAGCTCCTCTCTAATGAATCCAATCTTCTCGTAGAGGCGGATCCCACTGACGTTCGTAATTTCCGTCTCGAGCATAACCGAGGCGCAACCCATCTTTTGCATTCGCTCGATGGCCGTGTTGACAAGCTTGCTCCCGATGCCGCTCCGCCGCAGCGTTTTGTCAACGGTGAGCATCCCTATGTAGCCATGCTCGGGTATTGGTTCGCCCTCAATCGGTGGCTCCTTGTCCTTGTCCACCTTGCACACAATGCAGCCAACAGGCTTGTTGTCCAGGAGGGCGAGAATCGTGAGTTCTGGCCAGTTGTGGAGGAAATAGCGGTAGGTGAAGATTGAGTAGGGCTCTGAGAGCTCTGGAGCCACGAGGGCCATGATTGTGGGAATGTCACATTCTCCAGCGTAGTCCTGGAAGGTGATTGACATTGTGCTGTTGCTAGGCAGGTGTGATATTTTGACCACAGATGTTGTGCTTCGATTTGTTTATGTGTTTGAAGCTAGATTTGAAGCTTTGAACTAAAAGCTAGAGCACTCCTGCCAAGTTTTGGCTCTCGGCCTCGTATCGTCGATCATACAATGTTAACGGCAGAACAAAAGGCTGCTATTGAGCAGCGCCGGCTCAAGTCGCTTCAACTTCGTGAGCAGGCGAAGGCAAGAGAGAGCCACCGCCCAAGAAACTGAGACTGTCCAACAACAAACCCAGCCCCCCTTCCTCCTCGTCCTCCTCCTCCTCCTCCTCCTCCTCCTCCTCCTCCTCCTCCTCATTCTCTTCAAACTTCCTCCCCCCATTGGAGGCCGGCGAAAAAATGCATTCCACCAGCAGAAAAACTGCTGAGATCTTGGTCCGTTTCAACCAAAACAGATCAAGGGACACGTCGCGCGCATACTGCTCGACAGACACAACAGCCCTATTTCCCTCAACTGCGAGATTTGCGAGTCTGAAAGGCCCAACATATCCTCCTTCTCATCCACCTCCTGATTTTAATTCAGCAATAGGAACAAACAACTGACAAAATTTCAAATAAAAAAACCTCTCGCTTAATTCTCATCCTTATCCTCGCTCGAACTCCTCAACTCTTACGCCGAGTCGCTTCTCAAGAAATCTAATACCACACTTGTGGGTCCGTCTCCAGCTCCAGGCTCCTGGATGCACCGGTTGAGGAGGAGCATGCCCTCATGCAAAACCCGCAATTCTGCCTCACTCGCTGGCGGAATCGTCGGCGCCTTGCACATCTTCTTGTGCTTCTTCCACGCTGACTTTTGGCACTCGGCGCTGCAGAAGTAGCTTGTTTTGCACCGGGCACACGCTTTCGTAGTGTTGGTCTTGCAGACGTCGCACTTGTGGGTCGGTCTCTTCAGCACGTCCTCCACCTCGTTCAGCTCAGCCTTGTCGTACTTCATGTGCTTGATGAACGTGCAAGCGGTGTTGTAGGTGCCGAAGATTGACGAGTCGACGAACTGTTTGGGGAGGTGTTGTCGGAGGAGGGTGGGGAAGGGGGTGGAGGAGATGTACTTGGGGGTGAGGCGGAGGACGTTTCGGAACTCACTGCACGCATTGAATTGGGGGTGCTCAGCAACCTGAAGAGGCGTGCAGCCTTGGATTTGGGTAGCTTTAAGGGAAAGTGGGTGCCGATGGATCATTCGAAGAGCAAGAAAAACGAGGGAGTCGCTGTATACCTGGCTATAGCAAGCAATCTCTTGAAGAAGTTGAGAATTCATGTATTTGAGCACTTCACGCACCAACTCGTCATCGTGCTCATTGATCCACTTGTGACAGTCTGCCCACGATCGTGATTGGATCCACTTCGCCATCTCACCCCTCCAAAAACACACTGGTGCGTACAAGCGGTCCATCTCCTCCTCACCCAACGAACGAGCTTCCTCGGGAGTGAGGGAGAGCAAGCCGATGATCTCAGCACTGGCTCCACTCCTACGAGCAATGTCGATGGGGGTTTCGCCTTTATTGTCTCGTGTGATGAGGGCCTCTGGATTCAAGCAAATCGAATCCACGCCCACATTGGCAAGAGTATGAGTGTGTGTCTGAGCTTTCGCTGCCATCCAATGATGTGGCAGTCGTCCATGCTCATCTCTCTCCTTGTACTTTCTCATGAGCAAATCTAAGTCTCGATCTGGGTCATACATGACTCCATACACAGCGGGCCAATCACGCTTCTTGAGTAACTCGTGGTGCTCATTGGAGGGCATAAAAGGATAATGCTCGTGAAAAGTCTCAAACGAGAACGGAGAGAATGTGAGGTGAGTTGAGCAAGGTGAGATTTGGGTTAAAAATCTTTAAGGAGATGAACACATGAGCAAGAATACCACACACACACATGCATGACGTCCTTCGTAGAAACCAAGGCCCCAAATTCCCCAGCATCAGCCTCAGCGAATAATTCTCTCATCACACTGCTTCAAACCTCAATCAAGAACGAGCTTGCAGTGCTCCTTACGAAAACTCAAGCTAAAGCTCCAAGCAGTTTTTCCTCCTCACACCACCCTCACCAGATCTCTCTCGTCGTCGACGACCACCAAGAGCTCAACAGGCTCCTTATAGCTCGAAAAAATAACATTGTACAGGCCACCAAGATGGGACTAGAGATGATCTCACTCCGGTCCAACATCGACATAATGAACATGCCCACATCCGAATTCGCTACACCATTAGACGGTCAAACTCTCCGCTGGTCGGGCTACGACAAAGAAGGGAGCCCAATTTTCATCTGCCGGGCGAAAACGTACGCTCCCTGGACGTTCAAGAAGCACGAATATCGCAACTATACTTTCTTCATCCTGTCCTTGATAGTTGCATCAATGACTGCAAAGAGCGACAAGTTTGTCGTAATTTTCAACCTCGCCGGCTTCAGAGCTCGCATGGGTGGTCTCGCTGCAACTCAGTGCAGCAAGGCGATGATCGACGTCGTTCAGAAGTGCTTCCCCGAGAGGTGCAAGACGGCTTTTCTCGTAGAGCACCCGAAGGTTTTCTCCTTCCTTTGGAAGATGGTTGCTCCGATGATCAACGAGCGAACCCGATCAAAGGTTGCCTTCCTCGACGGTGACGCCGCGGAGTGGCAAGCTGAGCTGAAAAAGGTCATCGACCCCGCCATGCTCGAATTAGACATGGGAGGGACGAAGGCCGAGTTTTACCCAATCCACGAGTTTCCCCTTCCATTAGAAATAGAAAGAATAAAGAATAGCCTCTTCTAATTGTTACAAATTCATCATGAACAGACCGCTCGGGCAGCTCGCCCACCATCTTTCTCCACCATCGCTCACTCCGATACACTCCACCCCCTCCCCCGTACTTGCCAGGTTCAAATTGCACTCTTCGACGCCCGCCTCCGCCTCCGCCTCCGCCCCACCACTGACGCTGACAATCCCCACGGTCCCATCCTTCCTGCCCAGAACAATAAAATCCTTCGACGTCGCCAAGCAGCTTACTTGGCACTTCAAGTCCTTCGCCTCTTCGATGCACTTCCTCTCCGCCACGTTGTAGCTCGACAAGAAACTGCCCGAGAGAGCGTTACCAACGGACACGCATACTAACGTGCTCCCGTCCTCCCCGCTCCACTTCACCACGCACTCCCCAGCCGCACTCACGGGTCCGTTCGGAACCCACATATCAACCTGTTCCCTATCCCTCCAAAAACTGAAAAAGTTCCTCCCCCCTCCCCCAATCGCCCGTCCACCAACGCAAAATACGATCCCGTCGAGACCGCCTTCAACGGCAAATATCTCCGCGCTCCCAACGAACGTTTCAACTTCCCTCCAATCAATTTCAACCGTTAGCGTGGGGACTTCGTCGTCGGACAACGAGATCCTCCACCCGCTTAGCTCCCCTCCGGCGCTCGCGACGACGATCGAATCATCGGCCAGAAACTCAAAGCCTCCGACAGCTCCACCTTCAAACCCCCTCCCAAAAGCGGCATGCGGCCTGAACTCGACAGTGCTGTACTCGCCCCCTGTCGCCCCCCCCCCAACGTCAACGACCTTCACCGTCCCGTC
>BRYC01000620.1:3809-23007 GCA_030267985.1 Parmales sp. scaly parma | reverse complement strand
CTCCTTCGCCCCCCCCTCCCCCTCCCCCTCCGAATGTTGTTGGTCGTCCAGCATTTGTCCCTCCCGCGCTCGGCCCCGGCGAACCAACCGCCAGGGAGCTCCTCTCGCCGGGGCACCCGACCCACGATCCGACGGCGCCTCCCGCGGCCGCACAACCAGGAATGGACGTTCCCCCGGACGTTCGACTGAGCGTTCGACTGAGCGTTCTCCTGAACGTTAGAATGTGACGGGAAGTAACGGCCCTGAGGGCGTAGGTCGGTTCTGGTTCTGATTCTGATTCTGACCCTGAACCGGAACCTGAACCGGAACCTGAACCGGAACCTGAACCGGAACCTGTGGGGTCGAAGTAGAGCTTGTGGACGATAACATCTTCCCCCCCTCCCCCTCCCCCTCCTCCTCCCTCCTTGTTTCCCTCCGCTAAACTAATCTTCCCATTCCCTTTCCCATTCCCATTCCCCTCCCCATCCCCATCCCCATTCCCATCAACCATCAACGTCTCCGCGTCGTACACGCAGAGAAACCCCTCCCCGGGCCCGGTGCTTGCCAGGTACCTTCCGTCCCCGGACAGGGCCAGCCTAACGTTCCCCCTCGGCACGTCGCAGGCAACGGTCCTCAGCGGCTCGTAGCCCCGCTCCGCGTCGAAGAGGGAGATGTGGCCGTCGAGCGCCGCCGCGTAGAGCCGCGAGCCCCCGGGGCCGTAGAGGAGGGCGGCGACGGGGGCGGAGTGCTGGGAGAGGGAGAGGAGGAGGGAGGCGGAGGGGAGGGAGAAGATTCGGACGAAGCCGGAGGCGAAGCCAATTGCGAGCGAGGGCGAGAAGGTGGAAGGGGAAGGGGAAGGGGCCGGTAAGCCGCCAGGGGAAGGGGAAGGGGGCCTTGGCCATGGCCTTGGCCTTGGCCTGTAGCAAAGCGAGCAGGGCTCATCGTCAGGGGAGGAGAACTCGAATTTTTGCCCCCCGCTCTTGAGGTCCCAGCCCCTGATGGTTCGGTCGCCCTCGCTCAAGGTCGCGAGCTCGTCCTCGCCCTCGCCCACGCCCTCGCCCTCGCCGCTCCCCCCCCCCCCCCCCGGGAAGGCGAGCGCGGTGACCGGCTGGGTGTGGGACCTCATCACCGTCGTGTACGCCTGGGTGACTACCGAGAGGACCCCGATTGTTCCAGAGGAGGTCCCGACGAGGAGGGAGAGGCCGTCGAGGGAGAGGGCGCAGGAGGTTACGGGGTGGGAGTGGGCGGCTTCGAGCAAATAGTCAGAGAAGTCCAGGGGCCACATTCGGAGGTATTTGTCGCTAAAGGAAAGGAAAGGAAAGGAAAGGAAGGAAAGGGGGGTTTGAGAATTTAAACATTGCATTCAACGCATTCAACGCATTCAACGCATTCAACGCATTCATTACAGTGTTAGTGTTGTGTTAGTGTTGTGTTAGTGTTGTGTTGGGAAGCATTTCTACACCAGCTTTTCTACACCTCAACTCAATCTCAATCTCAATCTCAATCGCAATCTCACCTGCTACCTGTAACCGCATACCCCTCATTAACAGCCAAACAATTGATCGGACCATTGTGCAACTTGAGCACGCACAACACGTTCCTCTCCTGATAGCTGATCTGCAGCAGCGTCCCAATGCTCGTGGCCGCAAACACAATCTTGCTCGCGTTGGTGTCGTCGAGCATCCCGTAGCTGCTCTCGAAGGCCAGGTCGGTGAAGGTCGTTCCTCGGGCGAAGGAACCTAGGATCGCCGGGCAGGCGGGCAGGTGGCCGGACTTTATCCGCCAGAAGCGGACGTTTTCTCGCCCGCAGGAGACGAGGTTTCGGGGGGAGTAGGGGCTGAACTTTAGGCGGGCGATTGGGAAGTCGGACGTTTGCCTGGCCACCGTTGGGAGGCCCTTGGTTCTAAAGCCGCCACTGCCGCCACCACTGCCGCCACCGCCACCAACTTCTTGCTGCAGCGAGTTTGAAAGGCCCTTCAGATCGTAGATTGTTATGCTCGTGCGACGCTGCGAATCTAAAATTACGCAGGCCAGCATCGTCTCGTCGAGATTGAAGCTGCGCCCCGCCCAGCCCCCGAGCGATGGATATAATGTTATTAGTATAGTTCGTCTTCTTCCACAAAGGCTCGCTAAATTCGCTCACCTCAAACTAATCGGCTTGATCGGCAAGTCGTCCCCCGCGCCCGCGCCCGCGCCCGTGCCCGCGCCAGCCCCCCCTTTCCCCTCACCCTTCTCGCACAAGAAGCTAATATTCACCAGGCACTTGTTCGTCGTCCCGTCGAAGACCTTCAGAAACGAAGAGGACGCAGCGGCGACAAAGTTGCTGCTCGGGGACACGCTAGTCAGACTTATTGGGCTCAAGGTGTGTATGAAGTCTTGGCTGAGAATTTCGTTTTCGGGTTGATCCGCCCCCGTTTGAGGTTCCATTTTCGGGACCTCCATCGACACGATGGAGTTGTTGCACGGGAACAGGAGCCGAGTGTCGGTGGCGGCCCAGCAGAGGTTCGTCACCCCGGCCGCTCCGCACCCAATTACGCGGCTTATTTTCGTTGGCTTTACGGTTCGGGGAGGGATGGGGGGGGACAAGAACGGGTTTCTAACCGCGCTGACGCCGAATTGGGTTGGAGTTGGAGTTGGAGTTGGAGTGGTTGTTGCGGGTTGAGGAGGAGGAGGTGGACGAGGAGGAGTGTTATGGGATGGGGTGGTAGAATTGGTAGTGGATTTGTTTGGCCGATCATATTTGCCCTTCCGCCTCAAAGGCGTGGTGGTGGCAGGCTCCAAGGTATGCATGAACTCTGCGGTCTTGCCTTGGTCGGACATGACCTGAGCGACGTTGTTATTGATGGACTTTAAAGCACTCGCATTCGTGAAGTGGCGCCTTTCGGGCAGCTGAGTATGGGGGTGGGGGAGTTTGGGGGTGGGGGTTGTGTGAGACAAAGAAAGAGACCGAGAAACAAAAACTATATTCATGAAACTCACCTTGCTGTTTCGGACCTTCAGCCTCGAGGAGTTTTCGTCCAGGAAGCCACTGTCGTTCTGGTTCAAGTTGCAACTGCGGTTCGCGCCGCTCGTGTCCATAACGTCGTTGCTGGGCTCCTTGGGTTTCTTGGGGAGCCACCTCAGCTGAGCGTGGAATAAGTTGTTGTTCGGGTTATTTTGAAGTTTTTGAGGCGTGGAATAACTTAGATTTGTGTCGGGGGAGACCCCCAAACCCCCCCTTCTCCGTTGCGCTCTGCTTTCCGCTGCGCTCGGCTGATGGACGCAGCTCCCTCGATACGCTCATTTCGCAATGGATGCAGCTTCGCTCGCTCGCTCCCTCCCTCGCTCACCTTTGTCACGGCCGACGAGATGTTTATTTCATTGCACAACGTTTCGCCAGTGAAAATGGTCTCGCTGGAAAATATCCCATACAGTGACATCGACGAACAGCTCTTAGTGGCCTTCAAATGACTAATTGAGTCGGAATGGAAGCTCGCCGGGGCAAATTTTTTAATCATTTGCTTGACATCAATCGCCAAAATCAGCCAGTCATCATCTGAAGGGTTTGTGTTGGCGAGGGAGAACGGAACGCGGAGGGTCGATCCGGCAGTTTTGAGAGCTGAAAAGAAGGTAGAGACGGATATGCGGAAGGGGAGATTGTTGGCAGTGACAAAGTCAAAGTGTATTGTCAATGGTTTGTGCGGGATAGGCTTGAGAATAGTGTATATAAAGTTGCCAGAAAGAAGGAGGTCAGGAACTCTAGGGTTGTTAGTGATGAAGTTGGAGGACGGGACAGAACCACGAATTTTAAAGGCAAGCTTGGAGAGGACTTTGTCCATGTACTTGGTGGAATTGCCTTGGAGTGTTGGAGGGGTGGGCTTGTGGGATTGACGAGGATTGAACGTAAGGGCGTTTGCAAGTTTAGGTTGGTACAGGGTTGTCATCGTTGGAGTTGGGGGCGGCATAGTTGGTGTAGTTGGGGTGGGGTGGGATAGGTTGGAGTTCCGAGTGGGGGTGGAAGGATTTGAATCTGACTTCTTGTTATTTAATTTGGAGGGAGAGTTGGAGAGAGCATTTTTATGCGCTTGTCGCTTTCGTTCGCTCTTAAGCGATGTTAGGGAAAGTCGTGGACTCTTAAGCATCCTCGAGTGCTTTAATGATTTAAAAAATAGGCGCCATTATTCTCATTTTTTGTTTTGGACCTTTTGATCTCGAGAACTTACAACAATCATGAAAAAGATCACGTGTTGGTCCCAAAACGTGTGTTGCCTCCCAACTGGGGTCAGAGAAGCCTACCTGCAAAAATGCAGTTTTTTGGGGTTCATACTTTATTGGTTCACTCTTTGGCTGCTCTTTAAATTTAACAGCAAAGCATTGTTGTTGTCAATTGGCACGAGTTTGTACACAGGGTGCTTTACAATAGTAGGATTCTATATGGTTCTGCCGCTGTTCTGGCTGACACACTTGAAGGGTCACGACTACAAAGCGGAACGACTCGCAGAGCTCGCTGAAAGATTGCGCTTAGGAAGTTTGGATTTTGTTTTTCTTCAAGAGTTCTACGGCTGCTGGTACAGCGACAGTTCACGAAAAGGATTCTTGAAATTGATGATAACAAACGGGTTCAAACACCGCGCTGTGCCGCCTGCTACGGGATCGTTTCCGAGCCTGTGGGCGAATAGTGGCTTGGCTGTTTTTAGCCGAGAGCACGAGGTGAAAGACTTGACGCTTCATGCTTTCAAGAGGCAATCATTTTACGACAAGTATTGCGTGAATAGGGGTGTGTGTGGTTGCTCGACAGAAATTGACGGAAAGAAGCTCTGGATTTTTAGCATTCACTGCGGCCCACCGATGAATGTGCTGTCGTTCTTCGACTTCCTCCCTTCAGCAGTTCAGAAATATTGTGACGTTTTCGAACACCAAGTAGTCGAACTGGCAGCAATGATAAACATGCGGAAGGGGGAGGGGGAGGTGATTGTTGGGGGCGACTATAACTGCAAGTAAGCGAGCGAAGCGAGCGAGCCTTGACAAAATATGCGCTTGGGAATGCTAGTTGAATTACGGCCGATGCAGTGATTCGCCTTTTTTTTGTGATTTTGTGAAACGTGACAAGCCTCGCTCTAACACACTCTCGCTCTCGCTTCGTTAAAAATGCGCCTCGCTTCATTTTTCTCGGTGGTGGGGTGGAGCAGGGTGAACAGCACATCGTTCGCGTTTTTAAAAACGACTCTACGAACGGCGGGGCTGGTCAATCTTACGCACACTTTCGAGAAAAAAGGGGCGGAGAACACTGCGAATGTAAAGGGTGAGTTATTATTGACAGAGGGCACTCGCGAGGGAAAAGTGCTCGACTATTTTTTCGGCAGCGAAAGGTTGTTGAAAGGAAGTAAAGGAAAGGTTGGGGATATGTTTTGTGGAGAGGGAAAACCCTATCAAATGATCAGCGACCACGCTCCGATCTTATTAGAGGTTGATTTTTAAGGAGGAAATTAAGGTTTTCGTTTAACGGTTAAGTTAATCTTTGGCAGTTTTCCCCCGCCTCTCCTTACCAGCCCCCCCCTCCGCTTTATTAGCCACCCCCTCTCCTTTAGCCCCCCCCCCCTCCTCAGGCCCACCACCCATCGCCTGCATGATCAAAAACACCGGGATTAGGTACCAGTATTGTTGTAACAGACCCTTTCTGACCGGAGCCTTGTCACCATCAGGTCCGGCATTCAAGCCTGGAATTCCTCCACCAGCCCCGCCCCCGCCCGCGCCCCCGCTCCCACCCCCATTCAACATACGATGCTCAGCCATAACAGACTGCAAGTGGGGGTTCTTCACTGGTAGCATGCCCGGAGGCGGCCCTCCCTTTATACTGAGTGGAATTGTTTGGACGATTTTCGTCTCGGCGACGTCGACAGTCGTCCTGAAATTCGGCACCTTCGCCAAGAACTTTTCACGGAGAGGGCTGTCAATCTTCGACCTCTTCAGCGTCTCGCAGTCCTTCGCAGCTAGCTTACCGACAAGGACACTGTATTCCGAAGCAACAAGATTATCGTCTATTCCAAGAGTAACGGAGATTGTGTCGCGGGCATTGCCCCTGATCAGCGAACACGAATTGACCGTGGAAATGGTTGTGGTTGTGGTGGTTGTGGAATCAGAATTGGAGCTGCTGAGTTTGATACGATACAGATACGAGTTTAGCAGAGAATCTAGGAATTGGGAGTCGAGAGTGAAGTTGGTGGCCGAAGAAAAAACAAACGTGGGGTCTGATCGATCTATTGTGACTATGGAACGGTTTGTGAAGTCGCCACCATCAAATGCATGCGATACTGTGTAGGTGAAGGAGGTTCCAGAAGCAGCACAAAGAGTTAGGGTGGCAAGGGTAGCTAGAGAGTGCATATTTTTCTGCTGCGCTTCTGTTTGTTGGTGTGTAGGTTAAATTTTTTTTATTATATGAATATATGGTTTTTGAGTCCAATAGTTTTTAAAAGTTCAGCTCCTCCCAAACGCACTTATTGGAAACCTCCGTCTTCTTGCCCCCCCCCTCTGTACGTTATTGACCCCCCCTGGCCGCAACTGATCGTATCGAGACAGACCAGCACGAAACGAGATTGCCTCAGAAAAAAGTTTCATTTACCACCCCAACTTCTTGCCCCTGTGTGTGCTGAATCTTGGTTGGTTCTATGTTCTTGGTGGTTTTGTGGGTGTGTGGAGGATGCAAAGGTTGAACGAACACCACGTTTTGTACACAACCCAACCAACCAACCCTTCCTCCTTTTCCTCTTTTCTCCAAATCCCCTCCTCTGTTTGCCCTCTTTGCCTGCGGATCCAAACCATCGCACGTGTGTGTGTGGCCCAGTTCTAACCCCTACATCTCTTTTGTTTGTTATTGTAGCATTCATACCCACCAACCTCCCTCCCCTCCCTTCCAATAAAAAAACAAAACAAAAAAACAAAAAACAACCCCCCCCCCCCATGGATCTTCTCGGTCTGGTCGCCCAGCAATCTTCTAACGCTACAGCATCAGCATCGGCTCCCACCAATCCCAACCCAAGCTCCTTACCCTCCTCCTTGAATAGCAACAGTAACATCAACAACAACAACAACAATGCATCAATGTCCAACAACTCCCTTCCCTCTCCCTCCCAAACTGAGCACACCAACATCACTAGCAGTAGCACCACATTGGGAAACAACAACCAACAACCGAATCAATCTGCATTAGTCACGTCCCCCACCCCGGCCGTAGTCGAGGCAGATTCAACCACATCACCCACAGCCACAGCTACACCCACAGCCACAACCACAACCACAACCATAACCAAACCGACACCACCACAACCACCAACAACAGCAACAACAACAAATAGCAATAGCAATAGTAATAGCAGCAATAGTAATAGCGACGCCCCAAAGATGTCACCGGCAAATAGCGCCGCTGCTCCAACCACCCCCGCCCCCCCAACTTCCACTTCCACTTTTTCCTCTCCCCCCCCAATCGACATAAATGCCCGGGGGGCTGTCGTGGCGACCAAGCCCAAGACCATCCCGTTCCTTCTCAAGGGGATTCTGTCTGCCGACTCGGCGAAGAACACGTGCGAAATCACGGGGAAAGTTAAAATGGAGAATGAGCCTGAGAGGTGAGTTTATTTTTTATTTTTGTTTTCAGAATGTTTTGGTTTGTGTGTGTGTTGTATTTGCTAACCCAACACCAACACCACCATTCAAACCACACCATCTTCACACAGCGCATCCCTTCCGTTCTTGTACAAAGCCCTCTCCCTATCCTCCCCGGTGTCCTCCTCGAGCTTCGTCCCAGAATCCTGCTCGATGAACGGGTATTTTGAGATCCTCCCTCCCCCCGCGACTCCGTCCTCCCACCAGAAGTCCACCCCCGGCGGGTCGGCCAAGAACGTCCAGGTCAAGGAGAACGACCTGCACATCACCTTCACCAAGGTTGAGTCTTTGGGGGAAGCTGCTGCTGGGGAAGATGGCCATGACTCCTTCAACGTTGTGGGGAGGGGGAAGAACAAGTATGGCCCGTTCGAGCTGGAAGGCACTGCTGTCCCCACCCCACCAGGGCAAGTCGAGCCCCACCCTCCAACAGAAACCAACGATAGTAATAGCAACAGCAACAGCAACAGCAACAGCAACAAACCACACAACACCTACACCCTGACGTTAAGAAAATGCTACGTCCCGGCGTCTCTCCCACCCGCCACCCCCCTCTCCGACTCCCTCGTGACTCTTCGCGGCAAGCTGACCACTGAGGTGTCCATCGACGGCCTCTCCAAGCGCCATTCCGTCACCGGAAATTGGGCCCTGAAGCGGTCGGTGTTGGTCTCCGCAACTCCAACAGTAACTCCAACAGAAACAGTAACAGTAACAGGAACTGATACTGACAGCGACGCCAGCAAGATCGGCTCCTTCGAGCTATGCTACATATCCGCGGACATGTCCCGCGACGTATCCCTAACCGGTCCAATCTCCGGGCGTTGGAACGGCTGGTTCACCTACGACTCCACCCTCCCGGGCTCCCCCCCAAACGTCAGCAAAATCACCGAGAAGGAGTTCCAGCTACGTTTCGAGCGGAACGCGAGCGGGTATTGGAACGTTGCGGGGAAGGGGACGAATCAGTTTGGGAAGTACGATATTAAGGGATTGTACGGGAAGGACGATAGGGTGCTGGAGATCTATAAGGTCTTCAAGGTGCTTGCAAGCACGGCGCCACAGACGCCCAAGGCGAAACTTGAGCAGCAGCTCAGTGAGAGCAACAGTGACGGCAGCAACAGCAACAACCCGCCAAAACCCCTCGTCAACACGGCTCAGCTCTCGGAGATTGTCATGCTCCCGAACGCCGACCCGACCCCGGCCCCAGAGCCCGGGGGGTACTCCGCCGTGATGGACGGGTTTCTCCGCGTGAGCGACGCGGCTGGGGCTGGGGATGGGGCTGCTAGCACGTGCACACACAGCGTGTCTGGGAAGTGGGCGCTGGGGAAGGAGGACCTGCCTGACGAGAGCAAGACGAGCAAGTTTGACTTCAGGTGAGCGATCGAATGAGCATAAGCATAAGCATAAGCATAAGCAAAGCGTGAGCCGTTTCACTACGAACTAACTTTAACTTTATGAAATGCAGCCTTGACGCGAGCAGCTCGGTCGTGGCAGCGGAGCAGAAGGAGCTCTTCCCCAACGGGGGGGGGCGGTCTTTCCCTATGGACAGCGTTCACTACACTGGAAGGTGCATGATCAAGGGGCAGAAGGGGCCGCTGCAGGAGAAGATCGCCATCAAGTTCATGAAGAACAACGCGAACGGGTTCAATGTTGCCGGGAAAGGGGTTAATGAGATTGGGGAGTTTGTTCTCAGCGGGACGTTCTTGCCCATGAGCAGTAAGAGCGGGAAGGTGAGTTTAGGTTTAGTTGAGAGACGAGAGAAGACTCAAACTAACGCAAACTCAAATCAAATCCTCTCAAATCAAATCACACAACCCAGGTCATGCTCTTCAGGGAGTACCCGAACCTGGCTGCCTTGCCAATCAGGCAAAAAGCAAGCCCCAAACCCCGCGACCCAGACGCCCTCCCCAAAACCGCCCCCGGCCTAGGCAGGCAGGCGTCCGGGCGAACGATCAAGAAGCCCAAGAAGGAGGTGAACGAAGGTCCGGTGACGTTGGACAAGTTGATGAAGGAGTGCTCCGGGCTGTTGAAGGAGGTGAGCGAGCCGCGGCAAGCCTTGAAGAAGATGAGAAGACGAGCCACAACTAAACTCCCCTTTCGCTCGGCGCAGCTGCAAACGATGGACGTCAACCAGATTTTCACTGAGCCGGTTGACGCGGTGGCCTTTAACCTACAGGACTACCACTCCATCGTTAAGATGCCGATGGACTTCAGGTCGATAAGGCAGAGGGTTACGTACACTGAGATGGAGCATGACGAGTTTGCGAAGGTGAGTGAATTGAAGCGAAGTAAGCCAAACGCAACGCAACGCAACGCAACGCAAAGCAAAGCAACGCAACGCAACATGACGCAACTAACCCCAGTTACCTTCCTCACAGCTCGTCAACCTCACGTTCGACAATGCTCTCCTCTACAACGGCAACAACAAATCGTCGCTGGTTTGCGTCGAAGCCATCCGGCTGAAGAAGCACTTCAACGACAAGTACGATGTTCTAGAGAGAAAGGAGAACAGCCGCGCTCAGGCCGAGTACGGCTCCAGCAGCAGCAAGAAGGAGCCCAGGAGCAGCAACAAGGGCGGCGGCGGCGGGCAGAGGAAAAGGAAGTCGAATGCCGGAAACGACAATGACGACTTTGACGAAGTCATTTTTGACGACGACGAAATGGACGACGACTACAATGGTCAGGCAAAGTCGAGGAGGAAGAGCAACAAGGGGGGGGGGGGAGGGAACAAGCGCCAGAGAGCGAGCAACAACAACAACAGCAACAATAGCGGCAACTACGGCGGTGACAACCCCAACTACAACCCCCACGCTCCTGCCCCGCACATGATAAGTAAGCAGCAGCACCAGGAGGAGATGGCGACGATGCAGCAGCAGGTGAGCGAGCGAAGCGAGCGAGCCTTGTGGGAGGAGACTAGGAGCCACTACTAAACTTCACATTATTCTCATTTTTTTGGCTCGCTCGCCTCCCCCCTGCTTCGGCGCAGTTCCAAGCCCAGATGCAGCGCCAGATGCAGCAGATGCAGCAGCAAATAATGGCCGTCCAGCAGCAAAACAAGGTTGAACAGACCAAGAACGAGCTCCACCGCGTGCAGCAGGTGATCGAGCGAAGCGAGCTTTAATGAAGACTCGAAAGATGAAGTGCGCGAAATGGCTACAACGGCTAATCTAACCCGCTCAATTCTTTTGAATTGCTCGTGTTTTGCTCTTGCTTCATTTAATTTTCGCCTCGCTTCGCCTCGCTTCGCTCGGCGCAGTCCCAGCTCGTTCACCAGCCGGCCGCGAACATCATCGACACGTTCGCCCAAAAGCAGCTCTCAGCGGTCCAGCCCCACGGGGTGGGGAAGGAGGCAGCCATGGCCGCGGCGAAGAAATCCTCGCCGCCCCTCGAGATGGACCTGAGCAAGGTGAGCGAGCGAAGCGAGCGAGCCTTGATGAAGAGGAGAATACGAGCCACTACTAAACTAACATAATTCCACTCAATTTACTTCGCACCTTCTTCGCTCGGCCTCGGCGCAGGTTCCGCTCACGGCCAAGGAGCAGGAGCAGCTCACGGAGAAGATCGGAAAGTTTAATCCCGAGAAGCTGACGCAGGAGGTGCTCCCGATAATAAAGAAGTACAAGCACGTCGACGAGCAGAACATTAATTTCTACGTGGAAGATGTGAGTTTGTTTTTTCATCTAACCCTAACCCTAAACCTTAACCCAAACCCTAACCCAAACCCAAACCCAAACCCAAACCACAGCTTCCACCAAACTGCCAGAGGGAGCTCTGGAAGTTCTGCTTCGGGACTAAGCGCACCCAGGCGGAGATCGAACGGGGCGTGAAGAAGGCCAAAAAGGTCGACGACGACGACGAAGCCTGGGGCCCCTCGGCGGCCAACAGCGTGTTGAACTGGAAGGCCGAGAAGGGCAGCAGGAAGGAGAGGGGGGCGAACTCGTCTGCGGCGGACAACGAGGGCGAGATTGGAGGCGTGAAGCACGCGGCAATTGGGGAGGAGGGAGGGGGGGGAGGTGAGCGAGCGGAGCGAGCGGAGCGGGGGAGGAAGACGAGAATGCGAGCCAGCGAGCGAAGCGAGCTAGTCACAACTAGTGTACAGACGAGAGAAATAATTTGAGAGCCAACACTTACCTCTTCTCACATTCTTCGCTCGGCGCAGGGGGGGAAATTTGGAATGCTGGGGTGGACAACACTGACGGCTTCACGGTTGACGAAAGTGAGATGTACAACATCCTCGGAGACGACTTCGACACGGGCGAAGATCCGAGTGCTTGGGGCGGCTTGGGCGGGGAGGTCGGGGAAGATGGAACGGAAAAAAGCGAAAATGGGGGGAAATTCGCCGAAAAGGGCGGCACCGCTCCAAGCGGCAAGGAGGCGCTCATGGCGAGCATGCAACAGCACCAGGCTGAGAGCACGTCCGCCGCCAAGGCGAGTGCGCTCGCCGACGGCGAGCAAAAGTCCAAGGCGAGGGCGGAAGATGAGGAATTGGAGGAGAAGGAGAAGAAGAGGAGGATCCAGGAGAGGGAGCGGACGGCGATGGAGGCCAAGGCGAGGGACGAGGCGGAGAGCCGATTCATCAGCAATAATGCGAGCGTTGACATGGACGAGCAGAGGCTCATGATGGCAAATTACGACGACGATGCTGCGAGCGGGGGGAGCAGTCCTAGCAGCGACTATGGATTTTAGGGGCGTGTGCGTGTGCGTGTGCGTGTGTGAGTGGGGGAAAAATTTCAAATATGGCAAAACATAAGCAACCAAAAAATTAAATAAATGACAAACAAAAAGAGGGGCTCCATGGGCATGTACAAATCAAATCAAAAAAACCTTTGCACCAACTACATTCTTCATACAAACATTCGCTTCGGTACCAAGTAAGCTTTACTCCGTATCCCCGGCAACAAATTCTCGTCTCTCAAAAAATCTATTGCCGCCGTCACGACGAAACCCCGAATCTGCGTTTTCAGCATGTCTGCCTTCTCCTCGTCCACGCACGATTCCACCACGCCTGCAATCCCACCACCTACGATAGCTGGGATATCCTTCATCTTCTTGTACCCGTTTCTGTGCATAGTTTGAAAGCCAAGCTCGTACATTTTTCTGTTGGATTTTGCGATTTCGTCGAATTTTTCCCAACAAAGAATTGGGTCGGTGAGATCGGTGTTGTCCTCCTCCATTGCCAAGTGCCCTGCCCATAGCTTCACCCTCAACCCCCGCGCAAACTTTCCGCACTCCCAGTTTTTTCCATTCATTTTCCCCTCGCAGCATTCAACGTCGTGCAGCAAAACAGCGACCTCGCTGCGCAAAAAATAGTTGAGTAGGTTAGTTTAGTAGTGGATGTTGCCATGTTATAGCAATTTCGCACGGAGACTTGTTCGCCACTCCCACCTGTCTCGATGCCCGAGCAAGCTGCGATCATTTATGTTGGCGCTGCCGATGAGAACCGTGCGATCGTCAACGATCATCAGTTTGTCATGCACATAAATCTCCTCCATCATAGTCCCACAGGGGGTGGTGGTGCGCAAGTTGTAAAAGGACAAATATTCGTTCCAATCTGCTACGTGGGGGAAAGAATTTGACAAGTTGGAGAACAGCTTCCGAATGGATTCTTGCTGGAAGCCCAGAATGGCTGATTGCACTGCGTTGTTCTCGAACGCAAGGTGGGGCATAACAACAACGAACTTGAAGGTTTCATTGTTGGTGATTGCGACTGAGATTCTCTTTTCTATAGCAGCACCAATTCCGTTTTCGATCAGATCTGCGCCGGCCGAGCAATGCAATGTTAGTAGTGCTGTTGTTGTGGATGTGGATGACTTGATGCTCGCTCACCTCCCCTTACAGCCCCCCCCCTTCCCTCCTCGTACTCGTAGTCACCTCCAACAGCAGCATCCCCTTCCTCAACGCCACCACCCCAACCGGCACAAAAATACTGATTCTCGATGTAAACAAACTTGCTGCGCGCCGAGCGATAAAATACATGTTATTAGATTGAAGCATTCGTTCAAAACCGAAATGACCGCTCGCTCACCTCGCGCTTTCAATTAAATGGAGCATTGCGTTATAGATAGACCGGTCGCGGACGTTAAGCCCGGAGCTTCTGTACGCGGACCTTAGCAGCTGTCCGTTGACCACGTCAATGGTAGCATTTTTCAGCTCGGGGAGGCTGCTCAAAATTCCCTCGACGCTCAAACTCGGCCCAGCCACTGTCACGCCCATTGTGTGAGGCAACAAGCACGGGTTGCTCTTCGTCTTGGAAAGCACGTCCGCCTTGGTGAATATCCACCGCTGGATGAAGTGCCTGCAAACGTCCGAGATTAAGTCACCTCCAGATATCATCACGGTCACATCGTGCCAGCCCATTTTGGGATATTTGGGGGGAGGGTTGTTGGGGTTGGAATCGTCAAAGGCGTTTGCGCCGCAGTTTTTCGGAACGAAATCGCACACCCGAGGGTTCCAGTAATCATTTCCTGGGTACAAGTTTTTGCGGAGGATGTTGTTGTTGTTGTTGTTGTTGTTGTTGTTGTTGTTGTTGTTGTTGTTGTTGTTGTTGTTGTTGTTGTTGTTGTTGTTGTTGTTGTTGTTGTTGTTGTTGTTGTTGTTGTTGTTGTTGTTGTTGTTGTTGTTGTCTTCCCCTGGATAAAAGTTAGTGTGGGACGTTGTGTCAAACCTTCCAGGCGCAAAATCGATTCCGCCAATAAACGCAATTTTTCGATCGACTATTACGATTTTCTCGTGGTGGCTCCAAAGGGTGGCGGAAACATCTAATGCGTGAGGGTGCCTCTGCACGAAGATATTTGTGGCTGAAATTTGCTGCGCCGAGCGAAGCGAGGCGCATTTTTAATGGAACAGGGTGAGGCCAGCGAGTCATACGAATTGAGTGGGTTAGTTTAGTTGTGGATGTAGCCGTCTGTAGCCTTTTCGCGGGATCCATTTCGAGTATGCTCGTCTTTTCATCAAGGCTCGCTCGCTTCGCTCACACACCTTAAGTTGTTCCTCGGCATACTGCGAGTTGTTCGGCATTCCAATTGCCGGTTCTTTGTAGAGAAGCACGTACACCGTGACGTTCTTCTTTTCGATAACGTCAGTCAAGATCTGCCTGAGTGTTTTTGAGGTCTGTTTGGGGTTTGTTCGGTTCAGCTGTATATCGGGTGACAGCCACCAACCCGCAATGAAAATTTCAGTTGTGGCCTTTTCCAGAGCCTTTCCAACAGCAAGAAAGTAGTCGTGGGCGCAGACCAACGGCGCTATGCACGTGTTCCCTCGCATTGGTGTTGCTGATCCGAACGTGTAGGGACCAGATTGAATGGGGGCGAGGGTGGTAATTTTTTGAATTTGATCAACCCAGATTGCTGCCTCCGAGTGGCAGGAGCATTTTAGGGTTAGAGTTCTGGAGGATGAGAGGAGTGTGAATGAGGAGGTGCTACTTTTGTCGTTGTCGAGGTGGACGCTCGTGAAACCGTCAAACAGCACTGCATCCAGGGGGGTGTCGTCGCTGGGGTGCATATAGTACGCCAAGCAACTATCCTTGAGGACGAAAAATCGCCTGCGCCGGCGCCGAGCGAAGAAGGTGCCAAACGAATTGTTTAGTAGTGGATGTGGCCGAGCGCAGCGGAATGCCGAGCGCAGCGGAAAGGGGCGGGGGGTGGGGGTTCCCCCCCTCTCCACAACCCAAGTAATTTCCACTCCTCAAAAATAAGCAAAACGCTGAGCGAGCAAAAAAAGGCAAAAAATGGCGAAACACTAAATCGACCGTAACTCAACGCATGGAGGTTTTAGACGCGATGAATTGGAAACGGTGGCGAGTTCGGCCAGGCGCATCTTTTTGTGCGAGGGAGTTGTTCAGGGACGATCCAGATCAGGGGCATGTGCACGCCAATGTGAAAACTAAAAAAAAGGCAAAAAAAGGTGAATCATTAAATTGCCGTAACTCCAACGCATGGAGGTTTTAGACGCGATGAATTGGACACGGTGGCGGGTTTGGCCAAGCGTATCTTTTTGTGCGAGGGAGTTGTTCAGGGACGGTCCAGATCAGGGGCACGTTCAAATATATAATTTCGCACGCTTCGCAATCTTCTTTTCTGTCACGAGGCTCGCTCGCTTCGCTCGACTCACCTCTGCCAAGTGTTGAAAGTGATCTCCTGGGAGTGGTGCCTGCCCCCCGACTGCTTGTTCATGTACCCCGTGTGCAACGCCCCGCCAGTTATGCTGTGGTGAGCCGTTGCGCTGCAAAATGTGCAAACATTTATTAGGGTTGGTTTGGGTTTGGGTTTGGGTTTGGATTTGGATTTGTGGATGCTTCTCATCTTTCCACCTACCTCGCTTCAGACCGGTGCTTGTTAGCTGCGCGGTTGAATTCCACTGCATCCTCCTCAGCATTTCGAATCGCGGAGAGGAGGGCAGGTCCGCGGAGTTTCGGATTTTGCTCTATTGTCAGAGAGGCTAAGTAGGCAGCATCGGCGGCTAGAGAATCCCTTTTGAAATTTGGTCGCGGAGCCGCGGCAAGATTTTGCTGGAGGATGAGCTTTGTGTTCTCGTCCAAGGAGGAGAATTGGGAGGAGAGAATTGATGTCGAGGAGGAGAAAGACCTATCTTGATCCTCTGCATCTTGGTCAACTTGGTGAGGGGAAGTATGAATTGCATCACGCATTTCAAAAGATACATCGTCATCATCCTCAGAGATAGTAGAAGCTCTGAACTCAGCCATATATTGGTGGGGGCTATAACTAGAGAAATTTATTGAAAATCACTTAAAGTGTAAAAAATAAAAATATAAAAATAATACCGAATCCCAACTACTTCGGTTAGTTCCCCTTCTTTTACTGCATATATATACCAAAACTAGGTGCTGTGAAACTATAAGAATACAAAGGGCAGAATTGCCAAAAAAATCACAACCCTTAACCAAATTGGCCCAGGAGTCCTTCTTGTTAAAATCCTTCTTTTTGTTGATTTGTTACATCTCCCACCACTCCCACCACTCCCACCACTCCCACCACCACTCTACATCATGCCCCGCGCAACGACAATGCGCAGAAAGATACTCCTCGATTCTCCCGAGTTTTCAACTCGGCGAGCTTCGGTGGTGAAGCGCTCAGCCAAGATGGATATGCTGCTGCATGAGAACAAGTCGAAGATAATTCTTCTCTTTGCAAAAGCCAATAAGCGCCTGGAAACGAACCACCAGGCGAGCTACGCGTGGGGGTTCCGCGCGTTCTTCCACCACCTCAAGGCGTGCATGCGCTACGAGGAGAACAGGAGGAAAAGCCAGATCAGGATCGAGTCCCAGCAGCTGCTTAAATTGCAGGCGCAGAGTCGCACCCCTGCCCAGATCAAGACGTTGATGGAGTGGATGCTCAATGCAAAGGTGTTTCCAAAGGTGAGTTGAGTTGAGTTGAGTTGAGTTGTTGGCTCGTCAAGCTAATCCAATCCATATCCACATCCACATCCACATCCACATCCACATCCACATCCACATCCACATCCACATCCACAGGACCTGCCCAACGAAACCCTGCAAATTCTATGCACCAAAATGGGCAGCTTGCAGATGGAGGAGGGGGAGGTTCTGTTCCTTCAGGAAGACCCCGGCGATCGCTTCTACATCATCCTGGAGGGCAGCATCCGGCTGGCGATCCAGAACCAGCCCGAAACGGTTGTTCGCATGAGGCTCGAGAGGGACAGTTACCCGGAAAAGTTCTGCAAGGAGGACTGGCTGAGGGACGGGGACATTGGGAAGATTCTG
Organism: Parmales sp. scaly parma; assembly: GCA_030267985.1. Taxonomy (NCBI): domain Eukaryota; class Bolidophyceae; order Parmales; species Parmales sp. scaly parma. The sequence continues at coordinate 5,657 of BRYC01000620.1, read as the reverse complement.
AAGGACCTGGACAAGGGGACGGCGTTCGGGGAGCTCAGCATGATTAACAACTACCAGAACAGGACGACGAGCTGTTTCTGCTGCAGCGACACCGCGCAGCTCTGCGTGGTGGACAAGTCGCTGTACGAGGACACGCTGAAACTGTATCACAGCAACAAGGCCGACCACATGACAATAAGCAAAACGCTCATGTCGTTCCCCCTCTTCACGGCGTGGAACCACGAAACGATCCAGGATCTTTCCGACAAGATGAGCATTCGAACGTTCCAGCGCGGCTTCAAGGTCGGCGCGAAGCGCAAGCCGTTCAAGATGCTCACGGTGGTGGTGAAGGGGGAGGTGGTGATCGTAGGTGGCCGGGGAACCGACGCGATTCTGAGCAGGGTCGGCCCGGGGGGCATTGTCGGCGACATTGAGCTGTACAACGGGATCAAGAACCACTGCCTGGACAGCGTGGTCAACAGCAGTGAGTGCGTTTGCTACCAGGTCCACAAGGAGGATTTCGTGGGTGCAACCAAGTACGACACCGAAACGAACGAACGGATGAGGAGCCACGCCAACGATAAGATGAAGTTCCACAGCGAGCGGTGGCGGATCGAGCGAAAGAAGGAGCGGAAGAGAAAGCGGGGGGGGGCAGGGGAAAAAGAGGAAAAAGTCAAAGGATCGGTTGACTTGAATTTGGGCATTTTGGACAAAATTAATTTGGAGAGGAGCTTGGCGAAGCAGGAGATGCTTGAGATGGAGAAAACGAGGAGGATCGAGGAGGAGAAGGGGAGGAACTTGCCGGCGATCGTGCAGCGCTGGTCTCAGAGCAGGAAGGAGGGGCAGCGGCAGCTGCAGGGGTACAGCAGCAGCACGGGCGGGGGCCACAATTTAACGATCCACGGGCCCAGAATGGCCACGGCGGGGAGCGGGATTGGCAGCCACGTGAGCTTGGCGAAATTGAGGATAGAGAGCTACAGCAGGAGTGTCAAGGAAATTATGTTTCAGGAGCAAATGAGGAAGCTGACCACGAGGGCCTTGAACGAGGACGTGAAGGATGTGAGGCTGAAGTTGACGCCGTTGAGTTTGATGAGCTCCAAGAAATAGAATAGAAATAGAAAATAAAAATAGGACCGTTACACAAATGCAATGTGTGTATGCTGTGTGATGTGTGTTGTGTGTCTGTCTGTGTTGTGTGTTTAAATTCCGCGCTTAATGAATTTTCCTAATCACGCCATTCGTAGCTGGTAAGAACCGTTTTGGGTGATATATCGTACCCACGGAAGCGCACTGTAGCCACTCTTCTCGATGATCTTCAAGTACCGAACCTGTATCCCACTAACTGTGAAATAAGGAATTTCAAACTTCACCTCGATCGGAGCCTTCCACGCGTTCTCCTTGATGTCCTGGGCCCCGATGCTCGGCAGTCCAAAATGAGCTCTCATTAAATACTCCCTGCTCCCATTGAACTGCTTGATCGTCCAAACGACGCAGTCCTTGTCTGGCAAATAAGTGACAGTTCCAATGCTGCACCGAACGACGAAGAAGGTGGGTTGGTTTAGTAGTGGCTCATATTCTCGTCTTCATCACCCCCCCCCCGCTCCGCTCGCTCACTCACCTGCTCTTGAAACTCGGAGAGTCCACATCGCTCGGCACCGGAATTATAATCTCCACATTGTTGGCAATCGACCTCGACTTGAACTGCGACTTGGTCTTAATCATGTATTCGATTCTGCTGCCCTTGTGAGGTTCCACAACCGCCTCCACCCAGATGAGCGGCTTCACGTGTGTGTTCAGCCTGTACGTCATCAAGTCGAACTCGCCGTCGGGGGGGATGAACGAGATGGTGCGATCGTTCTCGAACCTGCA
>BRYC01000613.1:3313-16444 GCA_030267985.1 Parmales sp. scaly parma | reverse complement strand
GATCGCTCACCTTCTCCTTCAACTTCTGGTCCTCGTTCATGCTCTGCATGGTCTCCTCCATCTTCACCCTCTCCATGATCGTCCGGAAGTTGCTGTCAGTTCTCTTTTTTCTCTTGTAGGCCGAGCTTTTCTTCTCCTCAAACCCTTTCTGACTGTCGCTCATCAAGTTCCTGCTAACCGGCTGGTTGGGAACGTAGATGATGGGCGGGTAGTAGTCGTTCGTCGTAGTAGTGTTGTTTCTAAACGACTTGTAGCCGGCGGAGTTCGGGTCCACCCCGTTCCCGCCGCACCCGGTTCTCGTCCAGTCCGTCGGCGGCAGGCTCATGAACCGCGGGCAGATCGCAGCGAGCTGCTCGGCCTTCTTCTGCTTCATCTCGCTGAACAGCTCCTGTGAGTTGTTCAGCTGGTTCAGCGGTGGCTTGTAGTTGATGTTCGTAGTTGTGTTGAGCGAAGCCTCCGACCCCGACCCAACGGTGTGGGGCCGTTGCATCATGTTGTTATCCTTCGGAATTGCCGCCTCGTCCCTCTCCCTCTCCTTCCTCTTGACCCGCTCGGCAATTTTGACGTCCCTTTTGATACTTGCGGCCATCTTCTCCACGTTTGCGTTTGCCAAGTCAGTCTCCTTCTGCCACATCCACTCCTTGTTGGCGATCCCGTTGAGCTTGTTGAGGGCGCGCTGCCTGGAATCGAAGAACGGGTTGTACTCCGGGTCGATGTCGTGAACCTGAACGAACTTGGCGAACTCCTTGTACGAGATCTCTCCGTTGTGGTCCGCGTCGATCTGGAAAATGTTGGTGGTTGTTGTGGTGGGAAAAATTGGTGTGAGTTTAGTTTGGAATTGGATTTGTGGAACAAAATATTGCACTCACCTGATCCAACACCATCTTCATATCACCATCCGACACCCCCAAGTTCAAATGCTTCTCCCCCAACGCATCGCAGAACTCGTCCGGAGTCAAGTACCCGCTCAACCCTGTGTCCCACTGCTTGAACGCCTGTATCAAATACAAGCTGTTCACCTTCTGGTCGTCGTCGAACTTGTGGTACCTCCTCCTCGCAACCAGCCGGTCGACTATCATGTCCTTCACGCGCTGCACGGCCGGGTGCATCTTCGTGGTGGGCTTCTTGGTCGGTGGCCGGCCGTAGCGGGACATGGTGGATCTTGAGGAGTCGAGCGGTCCAGGCTCGTCCAGGAACTGCATGAACTCGTCGACGTCCAACTCCTCGTTCCCGTCCTTGTCAATGTGCTCGAACAAGATCCTCTGCTGCTCCCTGCTGAACAGCGGCTCTAAATTGCGACGTTTGAGCCCCCTGCTGAACTCGTCGAGGCTAACCGTCCCGCTGCCATCGTAGTCGAACATCTTGAACATGTTGCCTATCCCCCCAAACTTGAACTGGGCGAGCTCGTACAGCTTCCGGCGGGCCTTCCCGAACATGATCTTCTCGTTCTCCTCCTTGATGAACGTGGCCTTGTTGGCTGCGTTGTCTAGATATTCGTAGTTGTCGTGGTACTCCCCCTTGCCCAGTTTGCCGACGGTTTCTGACTCCCAAGTGGACGGGCAGGGCATCAGCGGCTTGTTGAACGTCGCTATTTGGAGCTTGCGGTTACGGGCCGACTGGGTCAGGGGGGTGTTTGTTGTGTTATTTGTAGTGTTTAGGTTGGAAGTGGATTGAGATCTGGGCATTTTGTTGCTGTTGTTGTTGTTGTTGTTGTTGATTTTGTTGTTGGACCGAACCTTTGTCGGGGACAGGAGGGGCGGGGAGCATGTTCGCTGGTTGTCGGGCAGGGCCGGGGTGGACTGGGATTTGGAGAGGGAGGGGGTGGGGGTGGGGGTGGGGGTGGAGGAGCCGTCACGTTTTATGGGGGATTTCAGAGCTTTCAAGGAATGAGAATTGGTATTGGAATTGGCTTTCTTAAAGTTTGTCGTGCCCATTTTGTTGCGGGTGCGACGAGAGGATTGGACTGTCTTGGGGCGGGCACTGAGGGGCAGTGGGGATTGGGGGGCGCCCATAGGAAGGGGAAGGAAAAGGGGAAGAGGAAAGAAGGGGAAATGCAAGTAAGTTGTGGAAAAGAAGTTGGGGATGGGAGTTCTAAGAAGTTATTGACAAGGTGGAAGAAGGAGTTTTTTTTTGTTGTTTAGGGTGTGATAACAGAGATGGATTTGCGTTAAACTTCGACTGGGAATTTCCAAAAAAAAAAAATTGCTTCAAAAAATACTAGTTTTCACAAGAAGAGTCAGCAAACGCAATTATTACTAAACAACATCACAAAGTGGCTCAAGAAGCGTGATTGGCCCCGGTACAAGATACCATGACTGACAACCCCAATTTGCTTGTGGGGAGTACAAGGAGAGAGATGAGCATGGACGACTGCCACATCATTGGATGGCAGCGAAAGCTCAGACACACACGCATACTCTTGCCAGTGTGGGTGTGTATTCGATTGACTTGAATTACGAGGCCCTCACCACACGAGACAAGGAAGGCAAAACTCCCATCGACATTGCCCAGCCTGTGCTGAGATCACGAGCTTGCTCTCCCTCACTCCCGAGGAAGCTCGTTCGTTGGGTAGTATGGGGATGGCCCGCTTGTACGCACCAGTGTCTTATTGGAGGATTGGAATTATTGGGTCCCCAATACAATGCGTGCCAAGAGATCCAGCAAATCCTTTCATTAGACCCCACCCACATAACCTCCACCCCCTTCCCCACCCTTCTCCGACAACACCTCCCCAAGCAGTTCGTCGACTCGTCAATCTTCGGCACCTATAACACCGCTTGCACCTTCATCAAGCACATGAAGTACGACAAGGCTGAGCTTGCGAAGGTGGAGGACGAGAAAGAAATAACTTGCGTCGTCTGCAACCTTACGGCCCCGCACAGATGCTCACGATGCAAGGGCGCTTTTTATTGCTCCGTCGCGCACCAGAGAGCGAGCTGGAAGCAGCACAAGAGGGCGTGCAAAGGGCTTGCGGCCATTAGCGAACTCCGCAAGGGCATACTCCTCCTCAACCGGTGCATCCAAGAGCCTGGAGCAGGAGATGGGCCCACAAGTGTTGTGCTAGATTTCTTGAGAAACGATTCGGCGTAGAGCAGCCATCACTGTGAAAAAATGCAAATAAAAACAACTTTCCTAAACCTAAAACTCTATTCTATGTGTATGTGTAAGACACTTTAACTTCGCCACCCATCCACCCATACATGCTCCTCCAAAACCTCACCAACTCCCAAAACATTTCAGTCGGAGGCAATCTACAAACCAGTTTCCCCTCCCCTCGCAGCTTCCCCTCATCCTGCCACGGCTTCCACCCTCCCCTTACACCCCCTCCCCCCCCTCTATCACAGCTTGCGAACTCTACGATCTTGCAGCTGTTGGTGGGGTTGGTGAGCCGATGCTCGTGCCCAAAATCCTCGGCCAAGCAATGGTACTCGCTCCTCAGAAGCACCTCCCTTTCCCCCTCCTCCTTGTACCTGCTGAAAAAGTCGTTGAGGAAGTCCTGCTCGCCGTACAAGTACAACCCGGCGTTCTCCTCCTCCAGCGCCGCCATCATCTGCCGGTAGATATCCACGCTGGGGACCACGACGAAGACCGCCCCGGCAAAGTAATCCCCAACGCCGGCGAACTTGGTCAGGGAGAAGAGCTCGTCGACGTTGGAGGTGATGAGCGTGTCGGCGTCGAGGTACACGATTTTGGAGAAGGAAGTCATGCGGAACAGCTCCAGCTTCAGCCACTGCGAAACGCCTAGGGACGGGACCATGCTTCCGTGCATGTTGATTGTGGTTGAGGCAGAGGTTGAGGCAGAGGCAGAGGTTGAGGCAGAGGCAGAGGCAGAGGCAGAGGCAGAGGCAGAGGCTGAGAGTGGAGCTGCTACGGGAACGATGACGCCGCCGTTGGCTTCTATTGTTGAGAGGCCGGAGGAGAGGAGGGCCAGCTCAGACTCCAGAACGAGAACGTGGAGGGCAGGGTGGGAGCTCTGGCTGATCTTGAGGGAGTTCTGCAAGGCAATTATGCCAGGCAGGTACGAGAGGTCGTTGTAGAGAAGGGAGAAGTAGGCGTGAGCCTGGGCCTGGGGCTGCGCAGTAAGCTGCGCAGCGAGCTGCTTTGAAGATTTGTGGGATGCAGCTGGCGAAAGTTTGTAAGGGTGCAGATGCACCGTTCTGTTCACCGTGTGCGAATCTATGGTGAAGCTCGCTACCATTGTGCCAGAAGGAACCAGGGTTGGAGGCACGTGGAAGTGGGAGAGTGGGTCGGCAGTGGACATTGTCGTGCAGCCATAGTCTCCAGGGGCAGAGGCAGGGGCAGGGGCAGAGGAAATGGAATTGGGAGTGATGTGGTAAATTTTCATGCAAAGCTGAACCGTCGGGGGAAGCAAACGGTGGGGGGGGTCGCTCTCACTCAATAACTCAAAGCCAAACTCCATGTCTCGCATCAGGAGAGTCTCGTGCTGGCGGGGTTGAAGGATTGAGAATGTAATTGTGTCATCGATGTCTACTGAAGTGTGTGTGACATAATATAAACAGAAAAGCAAGACAAAGGGTAGAGAGAATGAACCGTTCATGTTTTATTGGGTTTTATAAATGGAACCTGTCGGATGAGACGATTTACACATTTACCTAAAATTTGATCCTTGAAAACTTTTATCAATCCCGCCCTTCGATTCAATGAGTGCTTTTGGTCCCACCCCACCCCCTGGGCACATCCCGACCTTCACCTCACCTCCTCTTGTTTCTGCATCGGCGATCCCATGCGACTTCCCCTCCCCCCCCCCCTCCTCATCAATTTTGGCTTGCCAGTTAACCTCCTGGTACAAAAACTTCAAGGCCCACACCATAAAGTCCAAGACGATCGGTCCGCTTCCCCCTGAGTTCATCAGATACCTGCTTTCGGATGGCGTGTTCCTACCCAACGATGGCAAGAGCACAACCACAACTCTTTCCGACGAAGAGAATGAGCCCACTAGTAGTAGTAGCAAAGATTCAGACCCACAGCCACAGCCACAGCAACAGCAACAGCAACAGTACAGCTTTCCCGAGCTCACAGCTACTATTCGTGCCCACACAAAACAGCTTGGCGGCTACGTGCTTCCCAAACTGAACTGGAGCGCCCCAAAAGACTCCACGTGGATTAACATGAGCACGCTCAAGTGCTCCTCCCCGAACGACATTTACACGTTGTTGAAATCGTCCGATTTCATTGCTCACGATTTGTCGTTCGCGTTCGAGGACTGCACGGACAAGGTAAGCCTGAAGAAAACAGCAATGAGTGAGCAGTCCCCCCATCCACAACCCAAGTAATTTCCACACCACAAAAATTTGCTTTTACTAAACTAACTTCGTTCCACTCAATTACGCTTCGCTCGGCGCAGGAGGTGCCCGCAATGTACGCTGACGACAAGGAGAATTTTCCCTTCTTCCTGACGCTCCGCAAGTGGTCGAACGCGATGCACAGCTCACAGGAGTTTCGGTGCTTCGTCGTGGAGTCGAAATTGGTTGCAATTTCGCAGCGGAACACGGACGAGTACTTTGCCTTCTTGGCAACGAGCGAGAGCGAACAGGACAGGATCGTCGGGCTGGTGGGGGACTTCTACGAGGACGTGGTGAAGGGGGCGTTTTTGCTGGAGAATTTTGTCATGGACGTGTATGTCGACAGCAAGGTTGACAGAGTTTACGTCGTGGATTTCAACGTGTTTGGGAAACAGACGGACGGGCTTTTGTTCAGTTGGGGGGATGTGAGGCAGCTGAGGGAGAATATGCGGGGGGGGGTGCAGGGGGGCGATGATGATGATGAACCCGAAATACGAGTCGTTGAGGGAGAAAACAAAGTCCGGGTTGATACTTTGAGCAGCTACAAGGCGCCCTTGGACACGATTGGGTTGGCGGGAGATGGGGGCTTTGATGACTTCATGAAAATGTGTGTCAAGCCGAGTGATATGGATGAGGCGACAAGCGACAGCGACAGTTGACAGCGACAGCGACAAAGAGTGAAAAACAAAAATTTGTGTAGTAGATTAGACAAGTTCGAGTAGGAGTAGAAAAGGAACATGAAAAGAGCTACAAGGCGCAAGTAAACGCAATATTTAAACTACTCTCTAGTTTTTCACCACACACAGTCCAGCCTGTTGTTCGTAGCCAGCACGATGGCAGCCCCTTCCCGCTCGCTTGAGCTCACGAATCACGAGCAATTTGCGTTACCAGGACCTTGCTAAGGCTAATGGCAAATACAGTGCAGATAGAACAAAAATCCCTAAAGTGCCAGAGGGAAGGAGCGCGTTTAATCAATCACAAAGATCGCCGGGGTGAACCCTGATACCGGGTGGTGGTTGATTCGCTGGTGGTAGAAGAAGCCGCCCATATGAAACGACGTAATGTGTGCCTGAGCGCCCAGATGTAATTTTGTCATTTTTGAAATTAAATGCCTTGATTAGCAAATTAAAATTAATTTAAATTGTCTTCGCCACTTCTTTTGGATTTCCACCTGGTCGGGGTGATTTGGACGGGGGGGAGATGGGCCGGGGAGAGGAAGGAGAGGATAACGGAGGTTACGTCGTAGCCGCCGTTGAACACGCACTCGCCGAGCCGTCTCATGACCTCCTCAAGAATTGAGGTGTTTTTGTTTGGCTCTGAAACCCCGAGTAATCTCATGACCCTCGCGAGAATTGAGGTGTTTTCGCTTGGCTCCAAAAACGACACAAATTCCCACTTGTAGACGATGTGGAGAATGAGGTTGAGGATGGGGGTGAGGCCCGTGAGGTGGTACTCACGGCAGGGGGTGAATCTAACCGTGTGGTCGCGGTTGGCCGAAACAATGAAGTTGGAATCGGCCGTGATGGTGAGCTGGTTGGTGATGGATTCCTGCTCGAACGTGTGCTTGAGCTCGAAAGTCTCAGCATCCCAAATCTTCATCGTTTTGTCGTAATCGGCACTCACAAGAATACGCCCGTTGGGGGAGTATGAGAAGCTACGGACGTAGTTGTGAGCCTCGTCGATACTCTTCACCAAGCTTCCATCGGCAGGGTTCCAAAATTTGATGGATCCATCGTCACTTCCCGAGCAAAGGAGTTTGTAGTCGGGAGAGAACGAGAGGGAATTGACCCAGTGGGTGTGGCCCACCAACGTGTGCGCTAAGATGGCATTTCCCTCTTTGAAGCTGTAGAGGTTGATGGACTCGTAGCTTCCAGTAGCCAGCTGCTTGCCGTCGGGGGAGAAGCACACTGCATTAATAGAACTCGTGTGATCCTCAAGCACTTGCACTCTCGCCCACTCGCCACCCTCCCCCAACGCCGACCAAATCATCACCTTCCCATCATCATCACCAGAAGCAAGGTGGGAGCCTGATGGAGAGACATTGACCACCAAACAGGACCATTGTGTCCCTCCAAGGTCTGGACCAACTCGAGGGAAGGGCTGAGTACCTTCAAGTAAGTAGCCTCATCCTCATCCTCATCATCATAGCCACAAGCCACAAGTGAGCCATTAGGAAGATTGCAAAGACCATTGACACTCGAAAGAAAAACATTATCAGCTCGATAAATTATTTTGTTGGAGCTGGTCGAGTGGACGATGATTGACCCGCTTCTACACCCGATGCCACATTGACCGTTACTCCGCAACGCCACGCAACACACTTCATCATTATGCCCGTAAAAAAATTCGAAAAAATTTATCAGACCTTTTTGAAACCTTGACGTGTGGCCAGTCGTGCCGGCCGCACAAAAAAAAAAGGAAAGTCATCAAAACACCACCTATGAAGCTATTCAGTGCACGTAAGTGGCTCTACAAACCATAGTTTTGCTTTATTGCCTCAGACACTGTGATCATTAATGAAGAGGACTTGCTTCGTGTCAAACGAAGTAGCAGTTTATTTTTTCAATACCCTTCCTTTTATCTAACCCCACCCTAATTCCCGTTCACTGTCATCCCCCCCACATTTCAGTCGCCTCCTTGGCGCTCCTCGCCAGTGGCACCATTGCCGATGACGACTCTGCCTCAGATGATTCCTCAATGGGAACCGTGATTGGAATCGACCTTGGAACAACCTACTCCTGCGTGGGCGTGTTCAAGAACGGCCGCGTTGAGATCATTGCCAACGACCAGGGAAACCGCATCACCCCCTCCTACGTTGCCTTCACCGACAACGAGCGCTTGGTCGGCGATGCTGCCAAGAACCAGGCCACAATCAACCCCGAGAACACCGTCTTTGATGTGAAGCGTCTCATTGGGCGAAAGTACACCGACAAGAGTGTCCAGGCGGACAAGAAGCTCGTCCCTTACGAGATTATTTCGAAGGACGACAAGCCGTACGTCAAGGTCGGGGCCGAGAGCTTTGCCCCCGAGGAGATCTCCGCAATGATTCTCCAGAAGATGAAGGTCACTGCCGAGATCTTCCTCGGGAAGGAGATCAACAACGCGGTGGTCACCGTCCCTGCGTACTTCAACGACGCGCAGCGCCAGGCGACCAAGGACGCTGGGACCATTTCCGGCATGGCGGTTGAGCGAATCATTAACGAGCCCACTGCTGCGGCCATTGCCTACGGCATGGATAAAAGTGGAGGAGAGGTGAGTTGAGTTGAGTTGATCGTTATTTCTTGCTGCATTTCTTTTCTTTTTGTTCAATTCACTAACACTACATGAACACGCATTATTATATTATTTCCATCATCATTATCCATCATTCAATTTTATTTCCATTTCCACATGGAAACATTTCCATTTCCAACATAGTCCAACGTACTCGTCTTCGACCTCGGAGGAGGAACCTTCGATGTGACCCTCCTGACCATCGACAACGGCGTGTTTGAGGTGCTGGCCACCAACGGAGACACCCACCTGGGAGGCGAGGACTTTGACCAGCGCGTGATGCAGTACTTCATAAAAATGATGAAGAAGAAGTCCAACGTGGACATCTCCAAGGACAAGCGCGCCCTGCAGAAGCTCCGCAAGGAGGTCGAGCGCGTGAAGCGCGCCCTGTCCTCCCAGCACCAGGCCAGGCTGGAGATTGAGTCCCTCGCGGAGGGCTACGACCTCTCCGAGACGCTCACCCGCGCCAGGTTCGAGGAGCTCAACGCCGACCTCTTCAAGAAGACCCTGGGCCCCGTGTCCAAGGTTTTGGAGGACGCCGACGTGAAGAAGTCCGAGGTCGACGAGATTGTTTTGGTTGGCGGCTCCACCCGCATCCCCAAGGTGCAGTCCCTCATCAAGGACTTCTTCGGGGGGAAGGAGCCCTCCAAGGGAATCAACCCCGACGAGGCCGTGGCCTACGGCGCTGCCGTGCAGGGCGGGATTCTCTCCGGGGAGGGGGGGGAGGCTACCTCCGAGCTGCTGCTGCTCGACGTGACCCCCCTGAGCCAGGGAATTGAGACCGTCGGAGGCGTCATGACAAAGCTCATCACTAGAAACACCGTCATCCCAACCAAGAAGTCCCAGACCTTCTCCACCTACCAGGACAACCAGCCCGCGGTGCTCATCCAGGTTTTCGAGGGCGAGCGCTCCATGACTAAGGACAACCACTTGCTGGGCAAGTTCGAGCTGACTGGCATTCCCCCCGCGCCCCGCGGTGTTCCTCAGATCGACGTCACCTTTGAGATTGATGCCAACGGGATTCTGCAGGTTAGCGCCGAGGACAAGGGAACTGGAAAGGTAAGATGAGGGAAACTGAACTGAACTGAACTGAACTAACAATATTAATTAATATTGTTCCACTCAACATCACTACACAACACTACACAACACTACACTACACTACACTACAATACACTACCACAGGCCGAGAAAATCACCATCACCGCCGAGAAGGGAAGGCTTAGCGAGGAGGACATCGAGAGGATGGTCCGCGAGGCCGAGGAGTTCGCCGAGGAGGACAAGAAGGTCAAGGAGAGAATCGACGCCCGCAACGGCCTCGAGTCCTACCTCTACAACCTGAAGAACACCCTCGACGACGACGAGAAGGGCGTTGCCGACAAGATCTCGGCGGAGGACAAGAAGGAGCTCCAGGACGGAGTCGACGAGATCCTCGACTGGCTGGAGGAGAACCCAGAGGCGGACAAGGAGGAGTACGACGAGAAGCAGAAGGAGATTGAGGCAATTGCGAACCCCATCATGCGTGACATCTACCAGGCTGGGGGCGGAGGAGGAGGAGGAGGAGGAGGGGACGACGAGGACTATGACTTTGGTGATGACGAGCTGTAAAAATAAATTGGAAAAAATAAAATAATTGAGAAAAGTGTTGAAATCTAAAATCTAAACGGAATATATACTCAACTCAACTCCTCGTCCAATAACAACCCTACGAAGCTGCCGCAGAACAAGCCGCAAATCAGGCAGACTGACATGAACTGGCTCGCAAAAGCCCTCTTTTCCTCGGGTGCATACTCTGGCCCTAATATCAGCGCGCTCGTGGTCCCGTAGCCAGTGAGCACCCCCAGAGCCATCACCGTTCCAAGCTTAACGACATCGTTTCTAAAGAATTTCCCTCCCCCCGCTGACCCAAGATGGTCCTCGTCCGCCAGTTTCTCCAGCACCATGAAGGGGATCACCAACAGCACCAGAAACAGCAATATTAAGAGCCCAGCGCCGCTCTCAATCTTCTTGCAGTTCGGCAGTCGCTTCCCGATCAAATCACACACATTATAAACCATCACAATGATGATCGGAAAGTATGTCCCGAGGTTGAAGGTTCGAGACCGCAACGACGTTGCCATGCCCGGGAACAGACTGATGCAAATCATGAAGAAAGAGAAAACCGCAAAGGCCGGCAGAATTATTTCGTGGATTGTTCGGCTCATCCTTGCCGCGGGTTTTCGCCTCAACAACCCCGATTCTTCGTCCACCTTGCCCTTGCCCTTGCACTTGCCCTTGCCCTTGCCCTTGCACTTGCCCTTCTTCCCCTCGTTTCTCCTCAGATCCGCTGCCAACACAACGTAGCTGAACAACGAGCAAAACACAAAAATCGCCGACGTGCTGAAGAAGACAGTCATGGCAATCGTGACATCGCTCACCCACAACTTGCAGAATATTCTTATGATTATTGTGTAAACTCCCGCTGCTCCCTTCCCGCTCTCCAGCGCGACTATAAACTTGTGAGGATCGCGGTAACTACCAGCCACGCCATAGAGCGTACTTTGGGAGGTCGCAACGCACGTTGCTAACAGTGCAAACGCTGCGTAGATATAAACCAGATTGTCCAACTGGCTGATCAGAATCAGCAGCAAAACCGCAAGCGAGTTCGGCACGAAAACCCGCCAAACCAGACCGAATCTGCTGCCAAATTTCATGTTGAGCAACGTCGTCAAAAGGAGACACGAGAAGTTCAAGAACGGAAACACGTACTGGGTCTCTCCATCAGGATACTTGCTTTGAAAAAAGTCTGTGACAGAGATTATTGACAGCCAAGGAATGACGTTGCTTGCTCCCAAGATAGCAATGCTCCAAAGGGGGGAATCATTCATAATCACTTATTCTAGAGAGACTTTCAAGTCGGCGATTACGCGTTCTTCTTGGCTGATTTAGTTTAGTTTTAGTGCTGCATCTCGTACCGGCCCAACCCAAATTCCTCTCCCTTAAACCTAAGCTTTCTTGCTTAAAAAGTCAATTTGAAATTGAAATCTCAAGTCAAAGAACACTTCTTGGAGACTTGGGGGGCGGACACGGGAGGGAGAAGGAGATAACAAGCGAGAAAGCGGGGAAATAAAATGACGAATAAAAAACAAACAAAAAAAGAGGAGGTAAACAAAACTCTTTTTTTAAAACGGTTTGTAAGTTTTAGTATGTTTCTTGAACACAGCAGCTTCCTCCTTGAACTCAATAACTCCCGCAGTAATTTTTAATTTTTTATTCTCAAAGTCTCTCCCCGGCCCGATCTTCTCCCTTGATTTTTTCCACTCAGAACTTGTCCTTGTCTGGCCGAACAACCGTTTTTAAAGTTTACCCACACCCCCCGCCGCCCCCCCCCCCAGGGGTAGGTACAGGGCGGAGCGGGGGCGCGGCACACAAGCGTGGAGACCAGTTAAGGAATTTTTATTTTCTGTATCCACGATAATATTTCCTCACCCTAATCAAAACATCCCCCCCCCTCCTTCCAGTACCACTCTTCACCTCCCCCCCTTCCCCCCCCCCCTTCCCCCCCCCTTCCAAAACCACTCTTCGTAGAACAAGCAAATGAACTCGGTGGCGCTTCTTCTCGTTGTCCTCCTCCTCCTCGGGGTGACGAAGGCAGAGCTGGCCAGTCCAGCCACCTCCCTGGGCTTGGATTTTGACTCGGACTTGGGCATGGGCCTGGACCTGAAGGCGGGACACCAGGAACAGGCGGCGGAAGTTAGCTCGGAGATCGGAAGGGAGCCGAGGGCTGCCGACGAGGACGAGGACGAGGACCAGGACTCATCGCCAGCCAAGGCCGAGAAGGCGGGGGCTGAGGCCGCGGAGGAGTTCAAGGAGGTGGAGGATGGACAGGGGAGGAGGAAGCTCCCGACGAGCTGCACCACGGCGGGGGTTGCGACTTGTTTTGCGAGTGCGAGCAACGGGGACGAGCTGGAGTTGTCGGCGGGGACGTTGAGCTCGGGGGATGGAATTTATTCCTGGGCGCAATTAACGTTGCAGAACAAGTACGCGTCCATCGCATGCAGCGCGGACGGCGGGGCGTGTGTTTGGCAGGGTGCGACTGGGAAGCTCGTTGTGTTCATCGAGAACAACGGCGGTACGTCCACCCTGTCACACCTCGTGATAAAAGATGGAGATAGAAGTGGTAGTGGTGGAGGGCTGGATGTGCGGAACTCCAACGTCGTCCTTATCCTCGTCGCATTCATCGACAATGCTGCTTCCAACAGGGGAGGGGCAATTTATGTTACCTACACTGGCAGCAGCTCCGTGACCCTTCACGGTTGCTCGTTCTCTGGGAATACTGCCAGTAGTGGCCCCGACGTGTACAACAATCAGCAGACCGTGGCGATTGGCGGGTGTCCCGAAGGTAAGTCCATTCGTCCATTCGTCCCTCCACCCTCCTTCAAAACCACTAACCCACCCCTCCCACCCCCCTCTTCCTCCCTCCCCCCCTCTTCCTCCCTCCCCCCGACCCGTCCCGACCCGTCCCGTCCCTCGCTCCTCCCTCCTTACCTTCGCTCCTCCCCTCCTCCCCTCCTCC
>BRYC01000612.1:0-16916 GCA_030267985.1 Parmales sp. scaly parma | reverse complement strand
GCCACCGCCGCCGCCGCCGCCGTAGTTGTTGTATCCCTGGTTATTATTATTATTATTATTATTGTAGTTGCCGCCGCCGCCACCTCGGTTATAATTGTTATTGTTGTTGCGATTCCCATTACTATTCCTATTATTGCTATTGCCATTACTACCACCACCACCACCACCACCACCACCACTACTATTGCCACTCTCGACTTTAATTTGAAATTCCGGCGGAGCCAAACGCCCCTGCAACACCTTCGGCTCGACCCGCAAGTTCTTGTACTTCTCCCGCAACACCGCTAACTTCTCCCGCACCATGTTCCACCCAATGTACTGCTTCCCAGCGTAGTGGGCGGCAAGGCGCTCGTCGGCATCCCGCGAAGACATGAGATTCCCAGACACCTTGCAGACGTGCTTGTCGGCGGACATTGACTTTCCGAAGTACCCGAGCTGTTTGGAAGAGTAAGAAATCGAGTTATCCAGCTCTTTCATTCTGCGCCGACATATGCCGAGGGAAGAAGGTGCGAAAACGATTTGGGGTGGGTTAGTTTAGTAGTGGATGTGGGGTGACTGTAGCCACGAGCCATCATTGTCCTGCCAAATACAGCACTTTGGCGGATCCAACAGCTGAGCGAGCGGAAAAGGTGTCTGTGTATAACGTCTGTAGCCACGAGCCATCATTATCCTGCCAAATACAGCACTTTGGCGGATCCTACAGCTGAGCGAGCGGAAGGGGTGTCTGTCTATAGCGTCTGTAGCCACGACCCATCATTATCCTGCCAATACAGCACTTAGGCGGATCCAACAGCACTCACTCACTCACTCACTCACCTGGATATAATCGCAATAATCGACTCTGGGTTGTTGGGGGTGTCTGCGGGATTTTGGAGCAATTTCTCAATCTGCTCGGCCAAGGCTTGCTTCTCAAGGTGCATCTGGGCCAGCTCATCCACCTGGAATGGGTCGATGTTGTTCTCCACGAGATCTCGGATGGAGGATCCCTCCTTCTGCTGCTCCTCGAGAAGCTTGTTCTTGTTGCGCTGGATTGTCATGTCGCAGCCACGAACCATCGCCTGAAGCTTGAACATCAAGGCCTGCTCACCGTTGTAGGCTTCCTGGTCAGAGGGGGAGAGCTTCAGGTAGAAATCACGCGCCGGCTGGCTGCAGAGGAGGGGGTTCTGCCCGATCGACGACTTCGTGTTGGTGAAGAGATCGTACACGTCTAAGCCCCAGACACAGAAGAACGGACAGTTGGCAGGATCGTAGCAAGTCTCCACCTTCTTTTTATTCACATTCAGATCGGAGGCTAAGGACGCATTTCGATGCTGTCCCATTAAGGCGTCCATCATTGCCTTGGCATCGGCTGACATGGTGTGTTGTTGAACGGAAGTATGGGGAGTAGGTAATAATTCCAATTTTTGTTTTTCATCTAGGGTTCTCTGCACATCAATCTGGTCTTTTCGTCTTCGCAATTTTACATACATCCCCCACCCGAATTTTCATGCGAATCGCGTGTGTGGGCTTCACATGCCTTGACCGCATAGCGCTCGTCCCGCAGTTCCCAAGTTCAGACATGAAAATTCGCACCACAAACAATGAATTGATTGAGAAGGGAGGAGGAAATGCAGCTAACAACGTGCACGTCCTTTTGAAGCTCTGTGATCGAACTGACACCGTTCAGCTCATTTCCAAGGTCGGGGATGATGATATGGGTGAGAGGCTGGTGGGTGAATTCATCGACGACACTAGATTCGTTGACACAGTTGTTGTCGGCAAGGGGAGCTCACCTTCAACCTTCATAATAGTTGCACCCAACTCGCGCACGTGCATTCATACAACTGGAACCACCCCCCCTCTTCACTCCGACGAAATCGAAGTCGAAATACTAGAAGATGCAGCGCACGTTCATTTTGACTCCAGGCAGACAGCTGCTGCGCTATTTTGCGCAAACAATGTGAACAGCGAGGCTACGTTGTCCATCGACTGCGAGAAGGTTCGCCTTCATGAAAATAGTTCAGATGCTTTCTGGAATCTGACCGCCAAGTGCTGTTTCGTATTCACGAACAAGACCTTCCCGTTCATATTCGAGCGAAATGTTCTGAACCTGTCCGACGAGGACATTGTCGATATGGACACGAGCGACTACGTGAGAGCGCACGAGTTGATGCTCGCGTCGGAGAAGTTCGAAAAGGCTCAATTTATTGTCTCCACACGGGGAAGCGACTCAATCATAGTCAGCGAGAGGGGAGAAGAGAGCTTCTGCGTTGACGTGGTAAACTCTGTATCGGAAGATGAAGCTATAGACTCGACGGGGTGCGGCGACGTTTTCATCTCCGCCTTCCTCTATATTCACAAAGTCAGGGCGGCAAATGGTGTGAGTTTGAAGAACGCCGTTGAGCTTGCCTCACTTGCAGCCACGAGCAAATTGAAGAGCGCAGGGGCGAGAGGTGACATCATCTCCAAAACTGAGTTCGATATTTTAATTCTAGAACGTAGTGAGAAAGGCTAGTTTTTATGCGTCTCACCATTTATCAGTCATAACTATGCTCGTTCCAGTCAGCTGCCAGCAGTCCAGTCACTCGTCGCTCGTCGTTCGTCGCTCGTCATTCTTCCTCATCCTCACCCTGCACGTAACCGCCCCCTCCTTCGATGATCGCGTGAACGTGTACGAAGTCCTCGGCGATCCGGGCCAAAGACGACGTTGCCGACACCCGGCAACCTTAAGGTAAGTTTCCCGCCACCTTGAAGGCAGCTGCAAAAACGCCGCTATAATCTCGTTGAGGTGCGGCTGCTCATCGGCGGTGGGCTTCACACGATCTTTGTCCGACCTCCATCCTTGACATGAGCCTTATCGGAGGTGGCGCAGAGTTGCGGCTGGCTCTGCTTCATAAAGGCAGGAAGGAGCCTAGTGCCGCCATTTTCTGAGCGTCGTCCTCCCTGCCCATGACGCGAACTCACCAGCTGCTGCGCTGACTCGGCTGCTGTACCCGTTCCACGCGTTGGCTTGCTTGCTAGTCTGACGAGATCAGTTGTGAGACAAATTTACCAAAAAAAACGAAGCAAAAAAATATATCGGTCCAGACTTTTTGGGGCACTTTTGGTTTCGCGAGCAACGACAAGACTGTTCGAATCGCATACATTACCCCGAAAGCCATTCTCGAGATCACCCGCACGGTTCTCTTTGTCAACGAGGAGCGCGCGACGCTAGAGGAGGATAAGGGTGATGCGAATTTGCAAGTCGCGTTCGCATGCTCAATCATGTCGGCTGGCGATTTACGGTGTTGGTTACACATGATATTAAATTTACACCTCTTCTATACCCGGAGACATTATGTTGAATCAATTATAAGTCCTCCCCTTCTTCCCCTTTAACATATTTCTACAATCAAACGCAAACTCCACTCGCCTCCTGCATTGTGCCGAAGAGTTTCCTGCGCAGATTGGTTGGGTCGACCCTGTCCTTCATGCAGCGCGCCGGCTCCGGGCAGTCCTCGTCCTTCTTGCATTCGACCTCGCCCCCCACATCCTCTGCAGTCGTAGCCGCAGTCGGAGCCGCAGTCGGAGCAGGAGTGGGTTCTGCGGACGCGTTCAACGCATCGCACGCTTGCTGAAAGGGTGTAACATATACATTATACGAAACACCACTCATTGATTCAGTCCAATGCATGAGTAGCCTAACGGATTGATCGTAGCAATCCCCACACGACAATTCGGTGGCGAGGTTGGCAATATCATAGCCATAATACTGGATCTCGTAGATCTTTGCCTCCAAGGGAGTGCAGCATACTCTTGGTGCCGCGGTCGACGAAGCTGGGTATAACTTACAAGACTGACTATCTCATCGCCAAAACATTGTTTGACAAGCACTAGGGCTGCAATGTATTTCATATATATTTTATTAGATTTTTCCTGTGTTGTGTGGTTGGGGGTGGTGGGGGTTGGGGGGTTAGTGTGAAGGGGTAAGTTTTGACAAGAAACAAAGAGCAAAGAAATGTTTTATTGACTTCACGGCCGGGTACTTCGAATGAGTTTAAACCCAACTCGCGCTCTTAGGTGCTTAGTGGGAGAAAACTGGGAAGAGAGAAAATATCCAAGAACCATACCTGCAAAAAAAAGCTTAAAAATTAAGAGCAGAACATGATACCCTACTTTTTTAAGTGTACATGCGCATAATAGAATGTATTAAATTGAAGCAAATTTCAATTGTTTGCAATTATTGAGTAATTGGCTAGGACCGACAGGTTTTAAAGCTCCCTGCATGGGCGCCGTTCACGGATGCTCCCTCAAGTACATTGCTCTTGGCGCTTTATATGGTGGCTTTACAACCCAGATTGACGATCAAGATCACTCCTTCCTCACCTTCACCCTCATCTACAGCTCCTTCATCAACTTCCTCATAGCGCTCCTCTTCCACCTACAAATCGGCACGTTCCTTCTTGGCAAATCCCCTCAAGGCACCATCCCACTCTGGTCGTACATCATCTTCCTGCCCTTTCACCTACCTACATACCTGTACACAAAAATCCACACTGAACTTGGCTGCTATAACGGAATTCCTGTTGCCAGCGAGGTGGCCGACGGCTGGTTCATTGGAGGTCGGTACGGCGACCGTCTCAAACTTACCTGGGGCGGAGTTATAGATCTCACGACCGAGTTCCCGGAGTCGTGCGAAACAAAAAATTACCTGAATATAAAATGCTGGGACGGAACACCACCTTCCCCTGAAGAAATAGAGCGAGCCGCCAACTTTGGGGTCATGGCGAGGAAGCAGGGCCGCGTCATGGTTCACTGCGCTCACGGTCGTGGCCGATCCACCTGCTGCATGGTCGCGTGCCTGGTGAAGGCAGGATTGTACAAATCTGTGGAATTGGCCTTTTCGGGAGTGAAACCGAACCGTCCGTGCGTCAAGTTGAACGGGAGAATGCGGAGGGCGTTGGAGGAGTGGGAAAACAAGTACATGAAATAATCAAAATAGAATGCCTAGATTTAAACAATATCCAACATCAAGTCATTCCGTTTCAGGTATCAATTCCCTCAAGCTCATAACGCTGCTCCTCCTCCTCCTCGCCCCCCCCTCCTCCACAACCACCTCCGCCGGCAGCATGACGTCCGGAATTTTGTCGATTTTGAACCAATCAGCATTCTCAAATCCTCAATGAATAGCATATACACCGTGAAGGAGGGGGGAAGGAGAAGTTTAACGAGGTGTTTGGGGGGTGTTTGAGCAAGGCAAGGAAGGATAAAACCTTTTCCGAGAAGACGCTAACCTCGCTTGGGGAAAAAGCCGCTGGTGGAAATCATCCTCCGGTACGAGCAGTTCGAAGACGAAAGCATCGTCCAGGCGGCAGTGAAGGCTGCAGGGTGTGTTGAGGTGGAAAACGAAATTGATGACGATGTGCTGAAGGAGGCCATTAGAACGAACTTTGCATTTGAAGCTCATAGCGAGAAATTAGTGAAAGCGATGAAGCCGTTCGAGGGAGATAAGACAAGTGATGCGGCACAGGAGTGGACGCGTTGGCGCGGGCGAAAAAGAATTTTCTTGCGATGGAAGAACAGGGGCTAACGGAGGAAACGTGGGAGAAGTTCAACGAGATTTTGAACAATGTGAAAAAGTGCGAGGGGCTGAGTTCACGCTGACCGCTTCTTTGCCATCAACTACACGCGGCTGCTTCACATCCTGACGATGATCTACATGGCTGCGCTGCTGGAGGAGCCAGCGGCCAGGAAGGAGATTATACTGAGTTTTCTCGAGAACGGGCAGCAGGTGAGGAGGTGACGGAAAAGGTGATCAGCGAATACAACAATGACGATACCAAATTCGAAATTGCCTTTGCCTACGTCGAGACAAAGGTGAGTCTAGTTCAGTCTCAGTCTCCGTTTGAGCCACTACGTAGCCTAACATTATGGAAGAACCCGGCCGTCGCATTCCAATTTCGCTGCACCTACTGTGATCTTCGCCTTGCCATTCAACCATTTCGCGATCTCCACGAGGGCTACCTTCAGACCCTAGTTGACAACCTCCCTCGGATGGGCGCAACGTTGCTGACCTCGGCAAGCCTGAAATCTTCAGCGACGTAATCACAAGCATCGGCAACAACCTCCACATGACGAGTGAAATCCCTAAGCTGTGGCACTATTATGGGGAGAACCATAAGGCTGTGGCTCACAACGATCAGTCACAGGAGTTTGTGAATGCTCAAATGAACCACTTGGTCGAATCGAGCGGGTGCAAGACGACCCAGGCGATCTTGAAAGAAGCGTCTAGTTTGCGCTTGTTTGGGTCAATCTTGAAGGAATTATCCAACTTTATATTTACGAGGGCCAAACGGTTGATAAAGAGCGGGAGCGGCCGTGTGAGCTCGATCGCTTAAACTTGCGGTACAAGGGTCCGCAATTTAAGGCGACGATCGACATCTTTCAACACGTCATGCGGGACTTGCGTAAGAAATCTTGGGATTTGAAAGGGGTAAAGTTTCCCAACAAGGTCCAGGAGGGGTTCACTCTCATGGCATATAACAACTTCAACAGTGTTGACGATGTGAAGAGGAAGGTGACGGGGTGGGTTGAAAAGGACGGTCAGAAATTTGGACCGGCCCCAGAAGTGAGGACTCAGGAATTGGAGCGCCGAGCAAATGAACACAGCAGCTTCACGGAGAGCATCAAGGACGAGGTGATCACCTACATGCGCGACAACTGGGCGGAGTGGGAACAAACAAAACCAACGTGATTCACTCCAAAAATTCATTTCCTCTATCAGCGACAAATTCATTCCAGATGCTCACCCCCGTCAACTGAACGCGGGGGGCACTAGAAAACGCCGGCAGTCCAGTGCGCAGAGCATGCGCGAGCTCGCCGGGAGTTCCGATAAAATTCTAAAATGAGTTCAAACACTTGATTTTAATTTAGCAGCTTACCTCTCACTTAGAGTTCATTCTCTTGCTTCTGTTGTGTGTGACTACGTTTCTCAGTTTCTTGTTGAACGTCGGATTCTAATTGTTGCGTTTGTGTTTGTGCCAGTGGTTCAGGCTCATGCTCATGCTCATGCTCATCCTCATGCTCAAGCTCAATCTGAAGCTGAAGTTCGTCCTCCTCACCCCCCGCCAAATTTGATCCCCGCCACCGCAGTGCGTGTAATTCCTCATCGGCTTTTATGATTGGTGCTGAGGGAAGAGCAGCAAGTTGAAGTCGACCATTATTTTCTTCCTCCTCCTCTTGCACTTCTTCTTGCACCTCCTCTTCTACTTCCAATCTTTCTACTTCCACTCCCACACCCACTTCCACAACCTTCACTCGTCCAAACAAGCTCCGCCGCTTGCTAAAGACCTTCATAACTCCGCCGTAAACACCAAAAAAACAGCAAACCACCACAAACAACACCGTCCACTTGTACCCAGTTTGGGTCCAGCGCTTCTTCACCAGCGCCACCGTTTTATCCTTTCCAGTCTCAACTGCACTAACGGTTTCCTCCACATCGGTGCCCAGAACGTCGATGCTCGCGTTTTGTTTCGAGAGCGTCGAGTTCATTTGGCTCAAGTTTTCTTTTAGGGAGGACGCCATGAGTGAAAGTTGCTCGTTGAGGGCTTCGATCTGAGCTTTGGGTTTGCTTTGGTTGTTGAAGGAGGATGAGTGGGAGTGGGAGGATGAGTGGGAGTGGGAGGAGGAGGAGGAGTCAGAGTCATATTGGGTTGCTTTTGGTGGTGTGGCAACATTCACCACATTGTTGTCATCAAAAGTCAATGAATCGTTGTCGTTGTCGTGTTCGGAATCAGAAGAGGAGGACGAAGAGGAGGAGGAAGAGGAGGAGGAAGAGTCACCGCCGTGGTAACAGTGATAATCAATGAGCTCGATGAGCTGATCAATCTCACTGCTCGTGGGAAAATTGCCTTGGGGGGAGCTACGAGAGCTCATCTGGTTCTGAAGGCCAAGGAGCTGTGAGCGGAGGTGGAGCTTGCCGTGCGTACCAAGGGATGAACAGGTGGATATGAGACGGAGGAAGGGTTGAAGGTGGGGGTTGATTGGCTCTACAAAGAGGGGAGAATTCATATTGAGTTGGTTGGTTACGTTGAGGATGGGGGGTTGGGAGTTGGGAGGGGAGGACTGCTATATAAGTTTAAAGTTCCACAAGTACACCACATTCCAAGGTCACACACATGGTGCCAAGAGGTGATTAATATGTCAAAATATTTAAAAAACAATCTCTCCTCTTATGCTACGATTCATTGCTGCACTACTCGCTCTCGCTACCGTGGTTCAGCCACTGGTGTGCACTTCTCCCCCTTCCAAAACTGCTCTCCTCAAAACGCTCTTGCTGGAAGATTTATCACAACTGACCCAAACTCTTGAAGGAGCGGGTCGCGCAAAGCTGGTTATGGAACACCTCATTCAGGGTGTTGACCCATCATCATCCCTCTCTCTGTTAACCCCCATAGAAATAAAAAACTCCCACATTGGAAATACGAAGATCAGCAAAAAGCTCCACGATAAGCTCTCTACAATGTACAGCCCGATTTCCAGCGTTGCCAGTGTTTCCAACACCATTATTTCTGCCGACCGTACTGCTAAGTTTCTCATAGACCTAGCATCCGATCACAACGCGGTTGAGACAGTGCTCATACCTTTCGATAATCGTAGATCCTCCACACTTTGCGTATCTTCGCAGATCGGTTGCAAGCAGGGGTGCAAGTTCTGCGCCACGGGAAAGGTGAGTGAGTTGGGCGTGTTTTAACAGAAAGAACAGAACTAACCCACTCATTCATCGGATCGAACCACAGATGGGCCTGGTGAGAAATCTGTCCACGGAGGAAATTATGGCACAGGTCTTTCTTGCATTGCAATTTGTCCGTGAGCGAAATGAGTTCGTAATTGATAACATTGTGTTTATGGGAATGGGCGAGCCTACGGACAACCTGCAGAGCGTGCTTGCTGCAGCAGAGTTGATGAGCTCGGTATACAAGCTAGCGCGGAACAAAATCATTATCAGCACAATTGCACCGACGAGAGGGATTCTTGCGTTGCTGGGTCGGTCGCCTGTTGCGGTCGCGTGGAGGTGAGCGAGCGAAGCAAGCGAGCCTTGAGGAAGACGAGAATACTCGCGATGAATCCCGCGAAATGGCTACAGGTGGCTAAATCCACTTCTGAAGCTAACCCACCCAATTCTTTGGACTCGCTTCATTCGTTTTGCTCTTGCTTCCGCTCGGCGCAGCGTTCACGCGGTGGACGACGATTTGCGAAAACGACTCGTCCCTACAACGACGGAGAGAATGGTAGACCTGCGCGACGCTTTCATTGACACGTTCAACTTTCATAGAGTGTCGAAAGCGAAGAGAGTTCTGATGATAGAATATGTGCTCATTGACGGTGTCAATGATGGAGAAGGTGAGCCTTGATGAAGACTCGAGCGATAGATCCCGCGAATTTTGGCTAATCTTTTGCTCTTGCTTCATTTCATTAAAAATGCATTTCACTTCGCTCGGCGCAGATCACGCGGAGGCACTCGCTCAATTCGTGCAAAAGTTCAAGGAGAATTGCATCAAAATTATTGTGAACGCAATTCCCTTCAACGACATTGGGGGGGGGGGCAACATTGGCTTTCAGAAGCCGAGCGAAGAGAGGATCGCGAAGTTTCAGAAGGTGTTGATGGATAACAAGGTTGTCTGCTACGTGCGAGCGGTTAGAGGGGACGACGAGAGCTCAGCATGCGGGCAATTGGCAACTCAGAGAAAAGATATTTAGGATTATCTGCAATTTTTCTTCTTAGGATTATCTGCAATTTTTCTTCTTCATTTGTTTTTTTGTTTTTTTGGGTATGTTCTTTCGGGGACCTTGATCGTTGGCCACCCATCGCTGGATTGCTCCGCTAGTAGTCAGCCAAACTATCAGACTGATAAAAAAAACCAAAAAGAAGAACCCCACGATGAGGGCGATACTCAACCACGAACTGTTGAATGTTAATGTGAATGTGGAATGTAAGTGTGTGTGTTAGGGGGTCAGAAAAGGGCTCACCTGTTGTCCATATTGATAACTGCACCATCAAGAGTTCTGCTCTTGGCGCATTTTAATGAAGCACGAGCGAACCAAACCAAGCGAGCGAAAAGAATTGAGTGGTTTTAAGTTTAGTAGTGGATGGAGCAGGCAACAGCCATTTCGCGGGGATTCATTGCGGAATGCTCGTCTTCCTGAAGCCTGAAGCTCGCTCGCTTCGATCACCTATATTTCTGTTTCATTTGTCTTGGCTCTGGGGTGATATGATGAATTAATTTTGAATCAACGAGATGTCGTTAAAGCAACTCAACGCGAATCGACGGTTTCAGATGACGAGGTGAAGGAGGGTGAGGTGGGGAACAAAAAATGATTTTCGAAAATCACAAAAATATCTTCAAGTTTTTTGCTTCTTTCCCTGTAAGGAACAACACCGATAAATCTCTTGCGCCTACTATCTTTATACAAGTATCCTCAATGCCCAGGAACTTTTGAATCACTTTTGTCTCTAACCCACGTCCAGTATCCTTTTTTTTAGATTCAGATTCAGTCAATTAAACATGAAGCTCCTTTCTCTACTCACAACCCTGAGCACCGCAGTTGCGTTTACCATCCCGTCAAACAATGTCCGATCAGTCTCCTCGTCAACGAACACGAACGCGGTTGCTGACAAGACTTTTGGTGTTGGAATTGAGTTTGGGAACAAGGTGAGGTTGAGGTTCCCTCATTTCCCCATTCCCCCCACACTAACCCCACCACCCCACCCCACCCCACCCCACCCCACCCCAACCCAACCCAACCCAACCCAACCCAACCCAACAAGTGCCCCCCCCTCGGCGCAATTTTCATTGAAGAGAGCAACCCCGCAAGTTTGGCCTGGTTCCAGAACGCGGAGCTCAAGCACGGCCGCTCCGCAATGCTCGCCACCATCGGCTTCCTGGTCCAAAAGTACCACGTCCACCTCCCCCTGTACCTGGGCCCATCCGGCTCGAACGTGTTCCACCCCGCCGACACTGCCGGGTGGATGCTCTCCCCCTCTGCCGGAATTTCCTTCGCGGACATTGCTGCTGCCGCCCCCCTCGACGCGATTCAGATGGTCCCCATGGCAGGCTGGCTGCAGATCTTCGCGGTTTGCGGGTGGTTCGAGTGCGTGGCGTACCACAGGATGTACAACCAGGGGGGGAGGGTCCCGGGGGACTTTGGCTTCGATCCGCTCGGGTTCACCAAGAGGGATGGGGGGCTCGACAGCGATGAGATGAAGAAGCTCAGGCTCAAAGAGATTAAAAACGGAAGGGTAGCCATGATGACCATCGCGGCGTGGGCCAGTGCTGAGGCCATTCCGGGATCGTTCCCTGTTTGGCATCCATAATTCATGTGTGAGATTTAGGAGGAAAGGAAAAAGTTTAGGTGGGGAGGAGAGAATAATATAAGATCACATCTAGGAGATTGATATTTTGGTGTATGTAAATTTTTCTTTTTATGTTATGTGTGAAAAGTGAAAATGCAAAATGCAAAATGCTGGCTTGGCTTGATAATGTTTTGAATAAAATAATGACCTGAACAACCAACTCGCACAAAAAGGTGCGCCTGGCCGAACTCGCCGCTGTGTTCAAATTTGAGCGCCTAAAACCGCCATACGATGGAGTTTCATGTCGATGATAGTGATCTCGCCCTTTTTCATTTTTTTCGCTTCGCTTCGCTTCGCTCAAGCAGGCATGGTGTGTATCATCATATATTTTCTATTATAAATTCTTCTTCTCTTAACGACTTAACTTAACTCAACTCAACTCAACTCAACTCAAGCAAATTCCTTCTTCGCGGCCGGACTGCTCGCAACATCAACAGGCGAGAAACCGTCATTGTTCGTCGCATCCTTGTCCCCCCCGTTCTTCAGCAAAAAAGCAACCAGCGGGCAGTACCCGCACCTGGATGCATAATGCAGCGGCGTGTTCCCCGCTCCATCAGCCGCCCCCACATCCGCCCCAATATCAATGAGGCGCCTCACAACGGCAACCTGCCCGAAGATGCACGCCTTGTGCAACGGCGTTACGCCCTGCTTGTTCTTCATGTTGACGTCGCCTCCAGCGTCGACGATCCTGTTCACAATGTTCAGAACTCCCCTGCACGCCGCCCAGTGCAGCGGGGAGTTCCCGGACTCGTCTCCAGCGTTAGCGTCGGCCCCAGTGTCGATTAACCTCGCAACTACGCTCTCGAAACTTCCCATGGCTGCATGGTGCAAGCTCGCAAGTCCGCCGTACGCTTTCAAATTGACATCCCCTCCCTTCTCGAGCAGATAAGTAACGACCTCCAAGTGCCCATTTCGAGCGGCCCAAATTAGGGCGGAGCAACCTCGGTCATCAGTCATGTTGATGTCCATACCAGGAGCGGCATCTTCAACTTCAGTATCAGGTTGGGATGCATCATAGAGTTTTGTAAGGACGTCAAGGAGGCCAAAAGATGCAAGTTGGGTGAAGTTGGAGTCGAGGGCTGCTGGTTCGATAGTTGCTGCCATTTTTTATTTATTTGTTTTGGTTTGGGTGTTGTTGTTTTTGGGGAGGGATGGAATTGAGAGAGATGATGGCTTCTGTCGCTTTTGTTTAGGAGTTGTGGAAAATTTTTTGGAATTTTATTTTACAAATTATTTTTGAGAAATTTAAACACAAAAGCATGGATTCAGACAGCCTACTGCTACTGCTGGAGGATGGTTCCAATGACAGTTCCGCAACAGAAAGCAAGTCACGATGCCGGCCATCGCAGAAGCTTCCAATCCAAATCTGCTTCGGTCTGGGAATACTTCTGTTCGTGCTGGCAAGCATAACAATCCCAATCCTGAATTCATTAATAAACTCAGGAATAAGCGACCAACTTGTGATTACTAGTTCAGCAAGTCCGAGCTACGACCAGTGGGTCTCGAACATTCCATCAGTGGACCAGATTGAATCTCCACTGCAGATCAACTATGATCTCTATGCCTTTGACATCGCCAACGTTGGTGACGTGCTGAAGGGGGCCAAACCGAAGCTCACACAAGTTGGTCCCTTCCGATACAGGGAGTATTTCGACAGGTTGAACGTCAAGTTCAGTGACGACTTGAACAGTGTTGACTTTGTGCAGAGATGGTATTATGTTCCCATCCCCATTGACGACGTAGAGAGCTTTCACACTGACAATGAAACAGTAATTCAGAGGTGAGCAGTTTTTTTAAGTTTTCACATCAGCCTCTGGCCAAAACCGCCACCGTGTCCAATTCATCGCGTCTAAAAATACTATGCGATTCACTACTAAACTAACATATTAATTTTGCTCGCGCCAGCAATTTGGTCGTCATGGGAGTCCGCGACATTGTAAAAAAAGATGAAACGAATATCCAACTCGCTGTTATCAATACAATAAAGAATAACACAATTTTCCAAAAGCTCCCGAACAGGCGACAAAACATGATACTTGACAATCTAGGCTCCGTGAACATTGCTGA
Organism: Parmales sp. scaly parma; assembly: GCA_030267985.1. NCBI lineage: Eukaryota > Bolidophyceae > Parmales > Parmales sp. scaly parma. The sequence continues at coordinate 3,478 of BRYC01000612.1, read as the reverse complement.
TCTAGTGATCAAAGCAGCGATTTGCATTGATGGAGGCACACCCCACTTGATGCAATACGGTCCTTTCAAGCCTGCCTCCGTCCGTGATTTGTATTGGGGACACGACAACGACTCCACTTTGCTGGCTCTCAAAAGATTAATTTCTTCATTTGATTCCGCAGCTGCCGCGAACATGTCTACTTATGTCCCCGGCCTTGCAGTGAACCACACCAACAACCAAGCCGCCCAGGACCTGTCCAACGTTCAGAGAACCAACACAGGTGAGCGAGCGAGCCTTTTGGAAGACAAGCATACGAGCCACTCTAAAACTTAACTAACCAAACCAAACCTAACCAAACCTAACCAAACCTAACCTAACCTAACCTAACCTAACCTAACCTAACCTAACCTAACCTAACCTAACCTAAACAAACCTAACCTAACCTAACCTAACCTAACCTAACCTAACCTAACCTAACCTAACCTAACCTAACCTAACCTAACCTAACCTAACCCAACCTAACCCCCACTCAATGGGCGCGCAGGAAATGATGATCTTGCCAAGCTCGCCACTTTCGAATTCTACGAAAACATGACATCGCAATTCGTTTGCACGGACACGACGAGGAACGGCAGTTTTGTCACGGACGAAAATATCCCCACCTGTAGAAAATTCATGTCTGTATGGGATGAATCGACAGCAAACTCTTTTGGCTATCAAAGAGTTTTTGCAACTGCCGCTGCGTCCAAGATTGTCGGCTCGGACGCGTCCATGACGGGTCAAATCCCGGTAAACCAGGCGACAATGCCCGTCTTCATTTCCGACATCTACCGCTCCTGCGAACTTCAATACCAATCAACAGTCAACGATTTCTACTCCCTCCCCCTCAGGCGCTACGTGCTGGACAACGGAGACATGGAGTCTGCGGCCAACGTGCCATCCCAGAGCGATTACTACCAGTTCGGAGTGCGGGGCCTGGAGAACATGAGCAAGGTTGCCGGGTTTCCCCTCTTCGCCAGCAAGCCGCATTTCTTAGACGGCGACATTAGTTTGATTGAAAACATTGATGGCGTAACGCCCGAGCGTAATCTTCACGAAACTTTTGTTGACTACGAAATCAACACGGGGGTGGCTATGAGAGCAGCGAAGCGGCTGCAGGTCAACACCTTGTTGGAGGATTGGGATCTCCTCACCTTTGTTTGCGGAGAACCCGAAATTATGAAGCTGCTGAACTTGACAGCGCTGTGCGGCTGTCTGAGCGTCGAAGTTGACTGGGGGGGGATGGGGGGAGAGACATTTCTACCACTTATGTGGACCAGCGAGAGCTACAGCTACACAGAGGACGACGCCAACGATGTGAGCGATTCGATTGTGAATACAAAGGCCTTTGCGACAGAAATGGTGGTGGTGTTGGGCGGGGCTGGGGTATTCGTACTTTTTGTGTGCATTCCAACGATGCTTTGTTATGGGCGAAGGGTGAAGGGGGAAGTTTTGAATTAGATCATAAAGTGTGTTATGTTATATTTAAGTTGCGCACAACGTCAACCATCGTGTCCTTGCTCGTTGAAGAATACGAGGTGCGGAGGGCCTCGTTAAAATTCAACTTCGCTAGAGAATCTTCTCCCTCGGCAGAATAGAGGAGTGCAAGGTACATGGATGAGTAGAACCGCTCTCGGTCCGAAGAACCGTGAAATCGAGTTACGAACGACTTGATTGCAGCTTCTTTTGTTTTTGAGGAAGAGGAAGAGGAGGTGTAAAGGTAAAAGAGGAGGAGAGTTTGCCGTATAACGTCCCTTTTATCGGGAATGTTCACCTTGCCAGTGCCATCTATCACCCGAAGCAGAATATCACCAGACCTCTCACTTCCAGCCTTTCGTGAGGATAAATACTCCCAAATCGTTTCCTCCCCATCGTCCCCGTTGACAGAGGTGTCGAGGTGGAATTGGGATTCCGCGACCGAATACTCTCCAGCACAGTACGCTGAAAGTCCGCGCTGCCACAGAAAAGGAGAGGGAGGGAGCGAATCGTAGAGCGCTAGAGACTTGGCAGCATCACGATTGTGAAAGGCCGATGATGCCTGTGCATAGATAGTTGTTGCTGGGATTGTCGAGAGAGATGAAGAGAACTGCAGATAAATGAGAATGAGACCGAGTGGACCACACAGCTCGTTTGGGAGCATGAGTGTGAAGTGGTCTATTTATCGTGTTTATGATGTAAAGTGATGTGGTGATATGATATGATGTGATGATGTGATGTGATAAATTCTTTCGCCAGCTCACATATATGTGCGTATATCACATTTTCATCAACCCTCGATTATGCTACGTCGAACAATTTTAGCCTCATTCCTCACTCTAGCAGCTCCACTCTCCATGCCCCCCCCCCCAGCAGCCACAAGCAAAGGGCGTATCATTTGCCTTGGGGCCTCTGGCTTGGTCGGTAAATCAGTCAGCTTGGCTGCTCAGGAAGCAGGCTATGCAGTAACGGGTGTTTCCCGCAACAAGCCTACGGACTGGCTACCCACCCCCTCCGCCAACGACGAGTACGTTGAGATGGACTGCACCGATTCCGATGCTGTCGAAAGTCTAATTTCGTCCCGGAACAAGGAGGGTACCCCGATTGTTGCAGTTGTTCACAGCGTTGGAGCGCTGTTCGACGGCGAATCTGGCCTGGGCAAGCTCAACGCCTTTGCGTCTGGCGTGGGATCCGTCCCAGCTCCAACAGCTTCTTACGACGACATTACGCGTAAAACCGCCTTTTCGGCGATAGATTCTTTGGCTCTGAGAAAAAACATTCCCTTCGTGTTTGTGAGCTGTGCGGAGGCAGGGTGGCCAGACATGACCGGTGGTTCATTCGTGGAGAATAATCTCGCCCCGGACTTTTTGAAGCGGTACTTGAAGGCAAAGCGGGCGGTGGAGTCGCGGCTCGGAGAGGAAAAAGATTTACGAAGTACAATCTTCCGTCCGAGCTTGATCTACACCAACACGAAAACGCGCCCGCCGCCGGTGCTAGCATTCACAGCAGCGAACTTGGTGGGAATCCCGTTCGTCGACAAACCCACGAGCGTCGAGGATTTGACCAAGGGAATCATGAAGGCTGTGGAGAGTGATGTCGTGAGTGGGGTGAAGCGAGAGAGTGATATCCAGGCCATGATTTCATGAAATATTATGTTAATATAAATAAATATGGAGTAGGCTATTTATTGACCTTGGTTAGGTTAATATTTGAGGGTACTTTGTCGTCTAGTGTCGACAAGCGGAAAACCTGAGTTGGAATTTGAAGGTGGTCGTTCTCTCCTTTGCAGCTTTCACCCCCACCCCCACCGTCATCGTGGAGAATTAAACCAGTCCCAAATAGCCCAAACACAGCGTTGAGCGGAGTGTGTAAACGCCGTTAATGTTTCGGTTTCTTTTTCGAAGAATTAGGTTGATTTCGACTTTGACTTGGAGTTGGATGGAGTTGGAGTTAAAGGTTTTCAGGCATGTTGGTGGTTCACAA